>QNGE01006041.1:0-35859 GCA_008508345.1 Paragonimus westermani | reverse complement strand
AGTGGTACCCATCTGACCTCTGAAGTAAAACGCAGAGCAGATCCTACAAGGAGTGTATGTGAAAAGCCTTCGTGGGTTTTGCATTCTCAAATTTTTTGCTTTGTAATATCTGTGGAAGGGCATCATCACAGCAGTTTGAAGAAAGAAAAATCCATCTTACTCAGATAAACGGCTGAACTAGCTGCTTCAGGAATAACAGTAGATTGCAGGTTGATACAACCAAGAGAAAATGAAGTGAAGCGTCTGCAGAAATGGCTAAGGCACCATCCTCACCTTCGGTTCTATCAGCCGGCGATAGCAGCATGCCGTCGATTTCAGGTTCAGGATCCAGAAGTAAAGCGCTATACCAAGACTCGGGTACTACGATATCCTTGGTTTTTAAATGCAGAGAGTATATCACGAAGTTCACCAAGTTTTTAAACAGCCTAAAGAAGTCGGTGTGAATGTAGTCAACACTGCCGATAACAAGAGAGTGCGCTCTAGATCTGTAATATGACTGTAACGAGCCATTTACAGCGCAGTTGATGACTTCTCAGGCCCGAGTACGCATCGTCTTTTTACATTTAAATCCACTAAGGGCATTATGAGCTGACCAGCACGAACACGGCCGTCGTGCATCCATTTCTCGCGCTCTTCCTGGGAGCTTTCAGGATGGGACGGTGCGCCACCAGTGGTGAGACGACGCCCATGGCAACAACGCCCCAGGGTACGTGGTCAACTGTATGTGCTCTCCTAACCTCAGAGGCAAAAGTGGAATTAATTTGTCGTATGCAGCATTCTTCAGGTAGAGAGCCTGTAAGGAATAGAAGTTTAACTTGCACATTCAGCAGTTCGACAGTGAAATCTCAGGCTTGTTCATGTTAGGATCTTGGAAGTCCCCGTTGTAAAGGCCTTGAAGCCGCTCAAAATTCACAGGTCACTGCACGCTGTCTTACTAGGTTGACGTACGGTTCTGGGTTCATCCCATGGTATTACTCGATCAGTAGCGAGTCAAAGATAAACGCTAGTTTTTGGCAGGACGCACAAAAACAGTCCGCAACGTTTGTGGCTCCTTAAACTGCACGGAACCAGCGGTTCTTGCCAAACGCCCAGTGGAAGACGGTCAGAACGGCCAGACTATTAGTTTTGTACTCACATCCCTTCAGAGCTCGCAGACACTCAATACTCAGTCTCCAAGTGCCTCCAAATCATCCTGGGACATCTTGGGTATTCTCAGAATCTTTCTTGGCGTGTTGGCGTGAGTGCCACAGAAATTTCAATCGACCTGGAGCTGGATGAAAAAACCGACCACGACATTTTGTCGATTTCGGTCTCACAGGAGGCACTGCCGGCCTTCTTGTGAGCCGAATGATTAACCACAATGGACTGCTGGAATTGCTGATGAGCGTTCCCTCCTTCTATCACGTTGGTAAGGGCTATCTTTGTCGACTCGATAGACAAAATAGCAAGGGGCTGGGTCACAAGCAGGTTCGCTACAGCTTTTCGAGTAGACCGACAAAGGTCAGGAACTAATGGAATGCAACTCAGCTAGTTTACAGCCATCAAGCTTCACGTTTCACTTGGCATGTCCAGACACATCACGCAAATTCAGGAATGATCCATAACACAATCTGTTTTCAAACAGGTTACCTATTTCAACCGTGTGAACACGAGCGATTGAAATAGTCAGATAGCTGGGTCAGACAAAATGAACTGAGGTGAAGGTTTGGCGGCGTCCTTGGCCACGGATTACATGGAATTTGACGGAAACTGAGGCGCAGTATACAAACTCACAGTATCCAGGACTCCCCCTAAAATTAATTTGTACGTGGCAAGTTGTGGAATCCATCTACCGTTAATAAATGTTCGTGTGGTCTACCTAGAATTGTGCGTGACCGGACGGTGTGGAATAAAACCGAGGTTTTTCGCAGTTACAAGTTTGGTTCAACGTTGCAAAAAGTAGAGAGCAATGTAGCGATAAGGCTGTATTTTGGTAAATAGTAATAGTTGTAAGCTAGCGGGAGTTGAAGTTTTGCCTAACGGATGAGGTTAGCGGCAAGTTAGTAATAACCGTACATAATATAACTTCTTAATCATGATTTGGTGGCTTATTCACCTCAGAGTGTGTGAGAAAAGCAATGGGCCCTTAAGCAGATAGGCGCTGATGTCATATTGTGGTAGTGAAATTTAACACGGAACGGAGTATAGCCAGTAACGACGTGGTCGAGACGTTAAAGCTTCATGTAGAAGTGATATGGATTTGATTCGGCTTTTGTTGACGCGACATCTATTTCCAGTGATTTTTCCTCAATTGAGGACGAACTGGTTTGGTAGCACTTGCGGACGAAGGTTTAACGTCCTCAGTGCGCCATATTAAACAAATAAGCAAGTGGACACATTCGTATACAACTCAGAAATAGCCGCACATTCAATAGGTACGAAACATTGTTTACGATCATATTTCGGAATATAGGTTGCCGTATTTTGCACTACGATGTATCGGAGTAACTAAACGTGATGTTGTTCATCATTCACAGACAGATCAAATACATTCAATTGTGGATAAACAGACTCACGTCCATGCCGAGCGATCATTTTAATCCCATTCTACAACCAAAAGCACTACGATGAAGGCACTGACTACACAGCACGCCCGTCGAATTGCTGACGAGGATTTTTGTTTGTGTTTCCAGTTCTGCTTTGGCAGAAGTCCCCGTCGTTTAACGCTCCCATATAACATCCAAGCTAGCCGGGTGCCAAAGTGGGATCTTTATATACAGCCAACTGCACAGTAAACAAGTCGTGGCAATTACGTGGTTTGCCCGTATGAAGTTTCCATGCCGGATAAATGGAAGCAGCGCCAGTTATGACCTTCGCAAGTGTAACACAGCATGCTACCATGTTACTGGCGCCGTTCTAATTTTCGATTGCACAAGCCGCTTGCGTACCTTCCTGGGCCTTTGGCTAACGCTTCTATCTGTCGTTTTCTTCTACTGCACTATCGTTGGAACCCTATATTCGGGAGAGCACCGTCGCTCATTGTCTCCACGTTTCACAAAGATGAATTGGGATTTTAATGGGTGCACCAAGCCGAAACGTCTGGTTTGTCTGCTACAAAGGCAACGGGCTTGAAACATTTTCCAAAGAAAAAACGGACATTTTGGCGCGGACCCTAATTTCCAAATATTTTCCAGAATAGTTGAATAGAAAGTTTAGGCAAACCGCCTGCAACTCATCAATTGTGAAGGAGCAGCGTTGATAGGAAAGTTGGGATACATCGACCAAGCATTAAGCTGATGACAAGGAATTTTTCGCTTATTTCGCGGGAATAACCCATTTTTGGCGTTGGCCCATTCCTCAAACTCCGCAACTGAGTGCTTTGTAATTTTTGAGGGGGTGATACATGTTCCTCTAATCTGAGGATGAATAATTTTGTGACGCCCTGGAGCTGACGTCAAAAAGATAATACACGACCAGTCGCCCGCACCGCATTCCAAATAGAATGTTAACACGTAACAGTAGAACATGTACGGCAATTTCTACATCTTACTCGTCTTTACAAAATTGGCACTTCCTCTCCTTTTTTGCACGACAAGTTAAATATTAACCGAAGAAATGTCATTCCTGGAATTGGTTGCAAATACCGTCATCATATGGCTGTCCTCACTCTTGGTGCACGCGGAACGGCGTGAAAACGTGTTATACCCCACTCTACCACTGCGACCGGTCAGGAGTTAATTCTACCCACTTTGGTACGCCACTTCTTACCCGACTGATGTGATGCGGCGCCCATAGAAAACAACATACGGAAACCGATTAACTCTTGCTGACTGCCGATCACTGGAAGGTATAGTTTCCGGCGAGTCACTACTTGATGTTTGGAATGCTAATCGCCTATCAAGGCGCAGATGAATATTCTGATCAACGTGACAGTCATCAGAATTGAAGATGATTATTGGCGTCCACCCCAAACGCCGTCATTGGAGTTTTCACAAGGAAAAGATATCTCCATCTCATAAGAACTCCCAAATTCAACTGATTTGGGAGATATCCATGGAATTGTGATTCTCGACCACACTGCGTCTGCAATGTGGTTCACGAAAAATATCAGGATGGCTAACCGTCAAACCTGTACCGCCAAGTTTGTAAGTTGCTTGTCTACCTGAGTTGTGTACATTATGTCAGGATTTCGGGTAAATAACCGTGTATGAGTTGTTGTTGCCCTAAAATAAGCACACGTGGCAATAAGGGTATATATCTTTTGACGGGTCTGTGAACACGCTACATCGAAAACACTCGCGCCACGAGACAAAGTGAAAACGAGCGTTTGGGGGCGAATCTTGAGACAACTGCAACGATGGGCAGGGACAATTGTAAACACAGTACGGTGCACATAAGTCCTCCATGAAATTTGACGTTTACGAGAGTACTAACCAGAAGACGTTGGAAACAGAGCTCTTGGTGCCATATTTGCCCGTCGAGTTGTGTCCGCACTACTACGGAGACACGGAAGTGGAAGTTATAAGACATGATTTGGGATAAGTGAAGCGATGTCTGTTCACAACAAATTAGGAAGTTTGTGGTGACACTCAACAAAGGGGCTGCTTTATATAAAAGTGTGACTTTGCACACGCCTTGAACTCGGACAACGTTAACTTTGAGCGACACGGACGACCCTTGGCCTTAAATTTGTCACTTGCCAGGGGTTAAGATCGGTGGTATGAAGGTTAGGCAGTAACAGGGTGAAACGTTTCAGAAAATACAGACAAGCCTCACCGTGGTCTGACTTCGACGAAATTACTGATTACCATCCGTCAGAAACAAAGTTCCGGGCGTCAGGGTTACAGGGAAGATTGCGACTGCAAAATCACAAGGAAGTAACAATGATTGCCGTCATAAGATATGAAGAGGCTTTTACGCAGCGAAGTTTGACCCAAACAGAGCAAACATTTGCCGACAGCAGTGACCAGCAAGTTTCGTACCTTTCAGCAATATTGTGGGTCAGAATGACGTTGCCACTTGACCACATGGGATTGGTGATGGTCGGTCCAAAAGAAGAGCATCAGTGGCGTAAGATATAAACGGTCGCACTGACAGCAACCATCGGAGTCCGCGGCTAATGAAAATATTGCCCAGCAATCATTATTGAAGGTGCTCTCCGTGTTGGGTCACTGACGATTGCTCTGCAGCGTACAGAAAGCCGGTGACCACGACCCTTATCCTTATTCACTCCCATCTCATTGATACTTCTTCTCTTGTGGTCGTTTTGTTACCGTTCTGCGAGAGCTTAATAGCCTTGTCCTCAGACACAGAGGGAATGCTTTTGAAGGTGAAGTCTTCTGAGGGATATAAGATGGCATTGAACTCCGTTTGGTGGAGCGACGAGTCAATGTCTAACTCGTCGAACATGTATGGGACTATGGTTCGTCCCTTTGAGGCTAATTCTTTGCCCTTCTGCGCATCATATACACAGAGGAAGGCTGCAACCGATAGTGAGTACCGGTTTATCGAGCTAGTCAGTCAATCTATGGAAGACAATTTCTACGTTGACGACTGCTTGGTGTCAGCGGACACATTTGAAGAAACCACAGTTGTCGCACACGGTTTACACGAAATGTTACTCTTCCGTGGATCTAAACCGGTAAAGTGGACATCTGTCATACTGGAGCATTGGTGGGTCTACCATCGTATAAGGGGACATATCTGTCAACCGCACTAGATCTAGGTGACCGCATTCACCAGAAAGCACTCAAAATCCAATAGCATTTATCAAAAGACCGCCTCAGGTCTCGCGAATCTCTACCGAAAAAGCCACTCACTTGATAAAGCTTGTCGGCCTCCATCGCACCGATGGACGACTTGCTAAGGTTTATTGCTCTCCTTGTCCTCAGCGCGAATATCGGGTGAGATTAGTCCCCGGACGAGAATCACCAAAGAGAAACTGAGGAATGGTCACGGGATGTAGCGATGACAGACTGAGCTGTCCTGCTGCGGTGTATCAAATCCCATGGGAAAATACTAGTACTCCAGAGTTGAATGTATTCTGTGACGCCTCCGAGATCGGTAATGGGGCCGTCGGTCGTTTCCGGAACATATTCGAAGACGGCGGTGATTTTGCTGCTTCTTGTGTAGTAGCATGAAGTGTGCCAACATTTCGTTTTGTCACCCGTACTTCCTTCGGCTTCCTCTCAGGTCCACGGACACGCTGGTTGGCCGCATCTGTGCAACGGTCTGAGGAGAATGAACAACCAGAACCCGAGTTCGGTAATCACTGAGCGTGAGGCCATGTCTGTTTGATGGGCTATTCCCGGACCGTGAGACCCTAGATATATATGGACAAGGGAGTGTTGTAAATTGAATCTCTCGGTATCTGTGTTGTCACTAAACGTTTCCTGTTGGCGCGTGACTTTTGTCTTCGTGAGAGAGACCTTGTGTGTTTCGTTATGCAGACGTTGGACATAGTGCGTACCGTTTCTGTGATTGACTTTCTGGACCATTACACTTGCCAAGAAAATCTCGTGTTGCACCTTCGAATCTTTGTCTACCCGAGATTGAAACCTGCAGCTGCGGTGCTTGCTGGAAAACTTAGGAGGCCCATAATTGATGATTTCAAGATAACCTTGAATAACATATTTTGAACAGGCTCCGTCGTCGGGTTGGGGAACTTGTGAGACATCTCTTGTCACATTGTCACATCTGCAGCCAGCTGCGTTCAACTAATTCGTGGCTATACCCAGGGCTGCCGATGGCGACACGTCCCATCCGAGTTAAACCCAGCAGACATAGCTTTGCGAGGAACCTTTAATGCTCGTTGTCAGGACATAGGTACGTGGCCGGAAAGCCAGGCCTTTTTGTGAGAACTGGAGAATTTGTGGCTGCCTGCAAACAGCTCCAAACTAAGGAGCCGGAATTGAGGAAGGTGTTGGCGGTAGCCAGTATTAGTAGTTCACAATGGTGGTGGAGCTTGTTTCACGCTATTCACACTGGTGTCTCCTACCCAGTGCGAGATCATAGTTAACATGTTTCATTAATTATTTTATGCGCATGAAGGCTGGTCGGCAGTGATATATTATACTGGGTCCCTTAAGTAAATTGAAACTGAATCTGGCGTGTGAGTACGTCGTTTGACTGTAGAGAATGCTCCAAGGGCTGACGGGGCATGATAGCCTGACTAAAGCCAGTCTTCATGAAGGGTGTTCTGTGTCTTGGTGGAAGGGTTCCAGCCGGGTTGTGTCGTGGTACTCGAATAATGATGCTGCCGCCCCTTGGGGCTGTTGCGTATAAGGCTAGCAGACACTTTCATGAGATTGAAGGCCAAATGAGGTTTTGCATCGTCAAGGGCGTGGCTGGTATGCGCCGCGTGCCTGTAAAATGTGCGGAGTGCAAAATGTTCTCGGAAAAACCGTGCCAACAAGTGGTAGCTCCGCTTCCCATTGGTTGCACACCAGCCAAAGACGCCCCTTTTACAGCTTATTGTATAAATTATTTAGGACTTCCGGGGGGTCGGGTCGAAAAGAACATATGCAAAAATATGGCAGTCTCCTGGGTTGTTTAAGGACAGGGTCTATACATGTAGAAACGGTGCAGTAGTTGCCGGCGGACAATTTTTTAATGGTCCTATTGGGATTCATTGGCCGTCGATGCGTGCCAGAACTTGCCTAGGTTATAACGCGTCTAACATCGTGGGCGGGGAATCAGAGCTGAGAGAGAAAATGCGTGCGTTCGACCAGGACAGGTCCCGTCGGACTCTAGCGGTTCGTGGCATCGACTGGTACTTCAGTTACCCCGCTGCTAGTCACTGGGGTGAAAAATAGGAGAGCTTGATTCGCGCAGTTCGACGAGTCATGCGGACGGTCGTAAAACAGCAGGTAGTGCCCACCGGGGCTTTTCAAAATTGCTTGATTGAAGTCGATAGAATTTTGAATGACAGGACTTTGGTTCGTCTACGACGATCCGGACAGTCCCTTCGGTTTTAAGACCTAAAGGATTGGTTGTTCCAGCAATTCACCCCAGGCCTGCCGTTTATATACAGCACACCGCCAGAGTGGTGCCTGGAAGGTGCAAGCAGGCTCAGCACATAGCTAATGTGTTTTGGAACCGCTGGATCAAGAAGTGCCTGCAGTCCATCCAGGCGTACTGTAAGTTGAGAAGGGTTGGAAAAGACCCGAATTTTGATGGACTTATTCAGGTGATTGGAGGACCTTAACTCGAACGCTGTGGTAAGTATATTGGTTAGGGGGGCTTACAATCACTTCCGCAAGGTATACCTGAGAACAGACAGTGGCACGTTTAGAAGAGACAACGTTGATATGTTTCTTCGAATGGGCGGAGGACAGTGACGTCACCAGCGAGTAAAGCCCGGCGGCAAGGGAACACTGCCACGATGCACACTCAATCCATAAACCACCGTGGCGTTGGGAAACCATGCTGTTTGCGAGAGTGGTGTTGGGGTAGCTGAGTGTGTTAAGTGTCTGACGATTGCCATGCGGTTTATGGAATTCCGGCGACCACGATCCTCATCCATATCCATTCCCTCCTCGTTAATTCTTCTTCTCACGTTTAAAACCTTAGAAGAGATTTCGAACTCCCCATACAAATACTGATGTAGCCAGTTGAGTTACACGCGCGACAAATCACTCTTTCCATGCATATTACTCTTGATGTATTGCCTGATATTGATATTGTTTACTTGTAGAAAATTGTCTTCGCGTGTCATTTTTGTCCTTACGTTCCATCACAGGGTCTCTCTTTCTGTGTAGCGCGGTTTCCTTTAGTGCCTGATAGCTCCGCCATAAAGGAACTGCTGCATTTAGACGTATCAAAGTGAATTATAAATCTTAGGACTCGCATAATTAATGGTTCTGACCTCAAAGGTTGTTGCTATGTTCTGTTTGGTTTATAATAATGTTTTGCACCCTAGCACCTTATTAAAATGAAACTGGCCTCTAATGCCTTCGCCGTTTTTGGATCCAAATCTACTGATCAGCGAGCTCAAAATTTATACAGGTCCACTGCATCACAGACACGACAATCTTAGATCCAGCCTACCAACAGACGTTGCGGGTGGGCTAAGAATTTCTGGAAAGACCAGTAGAGGTCCGGAAATGACAAACTCGTCATCCTAAGTCAATTCTCGCCATATTGTGCCTTTAACACAACAAGATTTCCTTTTCGACCGACCGCGTGGAACGAACGCGTTTACCATTATGGGTAGGCAGGCGCAGACCAAAATCAAAGGTCTCATCTCAAGGGTTTGCATTTTTGAGTTGGTCAAGGCACTCAGCTATGTGCTATACAGTTCTTCCGAGCATGAGTTAAAGGCTGACGTTATTCAGAGAACGTTTCTCTATTTGTTTTCCCACTCTCTTTAATGATAGACCGTTTAGAGTTCACGCTGAGTCAGATCTTTCATCTTCCACCCTTGCCCCCGAGAGAGCACTACAGTGGTCCGTGCTCAGTCGTGTTCTAATTTTCTCTTAAATCACTGATCTCCGGAACAATGATTCCAGCACAGCCCTTCCCTACGCTGGCCAGTTATGCATCTGGAATTCCAGCGATCCTAATACATCGATCCCCACGCAATAGAGTGCTCGCCAGACGGCCAGAACTTTTTCGTAAACGACAGACAATGCGCGTTCATGCTAACTGATGGAGACTTCGGCAATAGCTTTGTGGTTCACGGCGCACACGTTAGGGTAGACATCACCGGCGCTAGTCCGAAGGAAGACCTAGAAATGTGGATTCTGTTTAAATCATTTCTAGTTATTCATCAGAGGATGGTTGCAAGGTTGCGTTTGCTAGTCCCGGGATGATTGAGCGCATCTCCCCCTCGCATTGACAAACGACGGTTTAAAAGACTTTATAGGGTTTGTATGCAGCTGCCACCTTTGCGCACCGATCAATTCATGTGTAGTCGCACGAAAGACGTTTGTGTTGTTGAGCGCGTTCGGAGTGAATGCATCAAGTCCAGCTCAACTACAAGAAAATACCACCCACGAGTCTACCCTTGAGTTCCTTGGATTCTATCAGCTGTAATTTTAACGTTTACTCGTTGATTCAATTCTCGTACGTTTCCTTTCTGACGTTGTTCTCATAGAGCTGCTTCTAATCTCGAGGCATTATGATTGTAAACAGGGCCACGGCTATGAGCACTAAAAGTTTCGTGCGGGACTTGTTTCACACAACCAACCGTTTCGTGTGAACTTTCACCGCTGGACCGGCTTCCAATCGGTGACCATTGAGTGCTACTGTAGAGATCGCATGACATGCTTTGACGGATTCGCACCTGCCTAAGTTAAGTCTGGATTCGAAACATTATTCGTTGATTATTTTTACCCTAACCCTTATGAGAAAGGTAAGATCTTGTTTGATTGGTGCCTTCCAGGTGAGTAGACCCGCGTTGGAACGCACACCCGACAAATCGTTTATTTCCGGACATGTATAGTCTCTAGCCGCGCGTCAGTATATTCCTGGTTGAAAATTCATCTGTCAGTCAGTAATATCCGCAACGCGTGAAAGACAACGGAGCGTTCGTGAAGCCACATTTGTACAAACTTTGGTACCTAATTTTAGCCGTTCAGGTTGTTTTGTGCTACACCGTCTCCCAAAAAAGTGGCCTAAAACGTTTGTCTCACCAAATTGTAAGGAAGCAACCACAGTTTCGTCGCTGTCCGCCTGCAAACGACAATAGGTTGAAACCTCTCGCAGGAAGAATAGAGAATATGCCGCAGCAAATTGAAATGTGTGATAGATGTCTCCGTGAGCCGTGCGTCATCTATGTTCAGCATCGTCATTGTGGTTGGGGTGCTACTGAAACTTTCGACACAAGGTGAATGGGTGCGTCTAGCTGTGCACATCTTGAAGACTCTACCCACAAGATCCGAGACGGCGAACCAGGCAGTAGTGGCCATGAGGGCTGAGAGTTTAACGGGCACCAGTTCCCTATTTTATATCAACTGTCGGTCAACCAAGCTGTAATTTTCGCTCGACGCCGGAGCAAAAATCACTGCAAGCCCCCTTCAGTCGAATAAGTAAGTTTAGCCTAACCAACATGCCGTGCAAACAACTGATCAGAAGCCGCCACAAAACTAGATCCACAAGCAACCCGGATGCGATGAAAACAATACTATATTCTTCACAAGATTTTGTTCAACATATATTTGAGAGTAGAAATGACGTGATAGACACTGTTGGAGTGAACGTAGACCTCACCCGAACGACACGATTCCTTACCACAACTATATTCTAAGCTCTTACTGAGAAGTGACTCTGCGTGGGGTTCGAGTATAGCTTTGCTCGCTCACGTACACATGGAAACATTTCGTATAGATTTTCAGAATGTCTGGTAGCTAAATACAGTGCCTATCCGGGACCTGCCTCAATCAAGGCTTGCATGGATTCCAGTAGTTCAGGTTTTGATATCAGTCCGAGTGAGTTCCTAATCGTTCTAACTGTTCACCTTTGTTCACTTACTCAACAGCAAAATAAGTTTTGGGCAAAATGAGTGAATTCACACTCGTCAAGCTTGTCTGTAAAGTTTCTTTCCTTCAACTTTACGGAGCACCGACCGCTGCCTCCCATATAGTCCTACAGCAAAACGTGATCCGTGAAAATCAACTTCTAGCTCCTTTTTCATAGACGTTCAAACCACCATAAACACACCACAGCTCCACTATGTACGGCCTATCTTTTATTTCTGACACCTTTCGCGGGACCTTAAATTTTGTGCAGAAACTTATGACAATCTCTATTCAGGTCAACATCGACCAGCATCATTCTTCCGCACCACCATGAAAATCATAAACCTGCGTGGTGACACCACTTTTGTAATTGGTGTACCGTCACGTTACGATGCCGACGAAGTTCCATCATCACCACCACCATCACAAATTTTTTCTACTTGGGTCACAGTGGTCAGTGATCAACAGTGCGGGGGATATGGAAGACGAACACACTTGCTATTGTGCGCGAGCTTGTGCCATTCCATGTCAGTAGAAGGTGACACCAGTTTCGGCGACACGTCATCCGATCCATCTACACACTTTGGTCCTTGTACTTGTTGACGCACGGTTTGTGTTTTTCCATTGTTTGTTCCACAGTGGCAGTCCCGGCATGCTGAATTTGATTGCGCAATGATTACTTTGACCTACAGCGAGAAGAACGTTCGCCGTTGGTCGCAGCGGCACATCAGAGGTCAGCAATGCAAAATGCACGGTAAGCAGTAAGCGGGTAACTCGAAATTTGATTTAAATTTCCTCGCCGTTATTGTCTATTCATATCTTTGCTATCTTGGTGCCCAGTGCATCAAAAATTATACACGATCATTGCTATTCTTTGTCGAATAGCATACCTCAATGCGTATTGTATTATTCGTGTTTGATAGTATCCGTACTATTTTTCAGCCTCTTTGCATATTACCCATCCTTGTCGATGATGACCCGTATCAGATCTAGCAGTGCTGGGACCCAGCAGACACAGTCTGTAGCAGCAAGCATCTGCGGCCAGTATGGATGTAAAATGTCCGTACAAAACGACGTGCAGAGTCACCAGTGTCAGAAGTGATATCACTTCAAGTGCACTGGTCTTAACGAACACCAGTACAAACAGCTAGCTTATTCATATCTCATTAATATCTGTACGAGTTGCGGGTTTGTCGAAAGCCAAGGCACCGCTCCGCAGCTGACTGGTCTTACACGCACCACGTCAAGTAAATTGACGCAGAAAACCTGCGACTGTAAATGCGGGGCTCTTCTCAGCTCTGTATCTCCTTCCATTTCTTCCACGGAGAGTAAGATAGAGGAGCACCGACGGACTCTGTCCGAAATGAAACTGGAACTGGATTCTCTGAATGAGTATATAGCGCTTGCTCTCCCTGGTGTTGCAATCACCAACAAAGCAGTTGCCTTATCAACTGCACACATAGAGGAGGCGGCAGTAGGGTTGGAGGAATAGCTCTCAGGGAAAGGAGAGCTGTCTTATGGGGCCGCTCATGGGGCCGAGCCAGCTAAAACAGTCCTAGGGAGTTCCTTCTTCCCGGATGTCACGCACCTGGTACTTGCGAGTAGGCTGCGGACCAAGACAACCAAAAAGTCGCTTGGTCTTTTGGTAACTTTGCCAGCCGTGCTCAGCCCCGAGGTATTGGTGAGCAAATCAGAGGCTTTAAATTCCGCCAACGCCCATCTGAAAGGCGTATCTTTCAAACGCTCCCAGCAAGAGAGAGCGAGACGCGAAAAGCGGACCGAGACTAAGTCACAAATCTTGGCTACCAGAAGTTACAACTGGAGACTAAAGTCATAGTTTCTGCTCTCGAAGTAGCCCCTCAAACCCCTGTGCCTGTTGTGGAAAGCGAAAACACCGTCTGTATGATCGTTCCAACGACCAACGCCTCAGGCACAGACACAAGCATTGAAGGGTTCTCACACTGCGCAAAAACCGTCTTCACAGTTATCCACCCCTAAAACCCACTAAACTGCCCAGCAGAAGATCCTTTCTCCCAGGAGTTTGTAACGGAAGCAGCCTGCTAAAACCGCCTCCTACAACTCAAAAAGCACCAGTTTGGCCCACCCTTATAAATATCTCTTTCAGTAGCCCCATAACACAGCGCCCTTTGCCGTCTTCCAAACCTCTCTCCCAGCGAACAAAGAAGTCAAATTTTCCGTGGGTGAAAACTTCCAAACACCCTCCCAAGCAGCGGAATGTGACGGGGGCGCAGAGTTCGCAGGTGGCGGCGCCCAGAATGCTGATAAAACGACTGGTAGGGTCGCTGACGTACGCACAGGTGGTGATGTCGCGTCGGTAGCCTCGAAGGAGGGCCGTCAGAACAACTCGGAAGAACAGACCGAGTCCAGCCCCGTCACCCTCCTCAATCCTAAGCCTTCTTCCCTAGGTTCTTCCTCACACCATCCCTTCCATTTTCTCGCGAAATCCAGCGAGTAAGTAGCTTTCGTTTGCACGTGTACGAACTGTCTGAGTCTGTTTAATAACTCACCGGAAATCAGACAGTTAATTCATGACACCCAACCCCACATGTTCGCCTTCACGGAGACCCGGCTTTCGGGTGATATCAGTGACAGTGAATTGAGTGTTCCGGGGTATTCAGTTTACCGGGCTGACTCTGCCCGAGGGAGAATGGGGTTTCTGCGATATTTCTTCAGCAGTGTCTCCCGACACCCACGGTTATTGATGGATTCCAGTCGTCTGATAAAGGTGACGCTCTGTGGCTCCAACTACCACTGCGTGGCCAAGACTCGCTCTTAGTGGGGGCTATTTATCGTTCTCCTTCATCAGACGTCTACGACAACGACACCGTTCTGGTAAGCCTGGGAAAATTCCTAGGCCTACAACACTTTACTCATTTGCTTATTATGGATGACTTTATTGCACCCAAGATAAACTGGGCATCATTTTCTCACCAGGACTGTGAAAGCGGATTCTCGACTTCCTTATCAACGCTGATACGTCGGAAGGCGTGGTCACAGCACGTCACCTCCCCGACGCCGCACCGTTTTGGTCAGATTCCCTCTCTGCTCGACTTAGTTATCACTAGTGAGAGCCACCTGGTAAACAGAGTGATCATCAAGCCGCCACTTGGACACAGTCACCACTCTCTGTTAGCCTTTGATCTTATCTGTTACCGGTTACAACAACCAGCAAAAAGGTCCACAGTTCGAAACTTTAATCAGTCCGATGTTAACGGCCTGAGAACCTACCTAGGTTCGCTTATTCTTGACTTGGACCGCGTGGACCAAAACTACCACACGTTCCAAGGCGCAATTCAGAAAGCAGACGACTTATTTATACCGCGCAAACTGCATTTTCTCTTATCGGCCACCCCTTCCACGCAGGATACGTCGTCTTCTCGATAACCGTTCTCAATTATGCGCGAAGCATGAGCTAACAGTAAACTCAGAGGACCTAAGCGCGTTCCACATTGTCCGAAACAGGTGTAAGCTGGAAATCCGAGAACACACCAAACTCGTACGAGTGAAGATCCTCCTCAGAGCTCGCGGGAACAAAATCTTCTTATTTAAGCATATGGGACGACTAAGAAAGAACAAACCTTCCGCCCTTTCTTTACGACTGCCCAAAGGGGAGACTTCATCTGACCACCTAGTTGTGGCCGAGTTAATCAGGGAGTACTTCTCGGCAATCTACAACATCGCATCCCCGAGCTGGCATCCTGTACTACTGCTACAGAAGTTCAGGCAACCACCCATTACCGCCTAGTTTTCTGTGCTAGATGTTGAAGACCTTTTACTCAAGGTTAATCCATACAGTGCAATGGGTCCTGACATGATCCATCCCAGAATACTCAAGGAAGCAGCTGTTAGTCTGGCTGAACCTCTTTATAAGCTGTTTAAGCAAACACTTCAGACTGGCATCCTCCCTAGCGCATGGAAAGAGGCGATGGTCAAACCCATATTTAAGGTGGGTGACTGGCACTCTTCGGTTAGTTATCGGCCGATCAGCCTTACTAGCATTCCGTGCAAAATAATGGAGCGCCTACTAAGGCGCGCCGTACTCAATCACTTCTTGGCAAATAGTCTTTTCTCTTCCACCCAGCATGGCTTCCTTCCTAATCGGTCATACATAACAAACATGCTTATTTTCACGGATAGTCTGACGGAGGCCAAAGACAATGGCCTCATCTCTGATGCCATCTTCTTTGATTTCGCCAAGGCTTTTGACCGTGTCCCACACGGCCCCCTGAAACACAAACTGGAAACCTACGGTATTATAGGAGATGTTCTTCGCTGGATTGCCTCTTTTCTTGATAATAGAACGTTTAGATTCAAGACCGGATCAAACCTCTCGTCTCCCTTTATCATTTCTACGGGAGTTCTCCAAGGGTCAGCTCTAGGTCCTTTGTTATTCCTCATTTACATCAGCGACCTCCCAAATAATATTTCCAGCAACTTCCTCTCATATGCAGACGACCTAAAAATTTGGAATGCCACTGATCCCAGTGCACTATAAATTGATCATGACGCGATCGAGCGCTGGTCGGACGATTGGAGTCTCCCTCTAAATGACAACAAATGTGCTCACATGCCACTCGGTGGAGATTCTGGCAATGCCTTCATGATTCATAGCGCACTAGCGCAGTAAATATCATGAGAATCGATGTGAAGATAGATCTGGGCATCTGGTTGTCATTTAACTTGTCTTTCACGTATCACCATGAGATGGCGGCAAAAAGTGATTTGCCGCTCTTATGACGATTAGGCGCACTTTCCCTCGCATGGACAAGAAAGCTTTGCAAACGCTTTACGGGATTTATATAAGACCGCTCCTCGAGTATGCTAATCAGGTCGTGTATACCGGCCTGAAGAGAGACATATTAGCTGTTGAGCGTGTCCAGCGCGCGGCTACCAAGTTAGTCGCGGGCCTGAGTAATGTTACTTACAAGTCTCGACTTAAAATTCTTGACCTTCACTCACTTGAATTTCGAAGACTCCGCGGTGATTTAATACTCGCACACTTCTTCTTTAGAGTAGGTCTTACAGAACAGTTCTTCACTGTAGCGAATGATGACGGCCGGCGAAGACATAATAGAAAGCTTCTCAAGTTTCATTTTCGGACCTTTCTTGAGCAGCAGTTTTTTTCTCACAGGATTATTAACTATTGGAACAGCCTCCTTCTGATATCGTCAGAAGCGCTTCTAGGGATCGTTTCAAGGCTTTGCTTGATTTTCATTTATCTAAAATTGCATTATGCGAATAATCTTACTAATTTCTTGGTATTCACTGTAATCCCCAAGAGCAGTGCTACGCCCTGTTTTCAATGATCGCATTTCAATTCAACAGAAGCCCGCTGACACTGAGCAAGGAAATCCGACTGGATCCGAGAACCTTGAGCCGCTGTCTCGAACCCGCGTATCAATCGCTGAATCGCCGAACTTACAACGTTTGATGCGCTCTTCAAGCTCGATGTCCGTGTTTCACATGTCCACCTCAGGATTGTTGGCCCGCTGCTATATCTGAAGGACCGTATTCATATATCGATCGAAGTTAATCACCTCAACAAGTAGCGCACGGCTGGAATTCTAGTCGGCTTTTCAGTAAAGACGGTTGCCCAACTTCACTCAGGACATCAGGTTGATAATTTGGGCCAACCGTTCTCAACCGCCTCTAATCGGGGCTTGTAGTTGCAGTTACCTGTGTTCCGAAACTTTACGTAGGGCATGTCTACCATCCGTGTCATTGATTTAGTCACACGCTCTTGATAACAAGTGTATATGTCGTTAACCGCTCAGTTAAAATAAATAAAACAATGTAGGTCACTTCCGTCAATTATTCCTGAGATCAGACCGACCGTTACTGAGGATAGCAGCTGTAGCCATCCCGAATTAGCCACGGTGATGCGTTAAACCTCCTTGGAGATGAGAATCAGTGATGGAAATGAACAACGTGCTCGAGCACATAGAACGCGGAACGCAACTGCGTCATGTGACGGAAGAGAAGCTTGTGCTCCGTACCCAGCAGAGATGCATGAAACTATTGCAGCTGGTGGGACGGAGAGATTTCATGAGGTACCCTGCTATAAAACTTGTTACTCTCAAGTGCAAAATGGAGGTTGATGACCCTGCTGCGGTATGTGAAATTCTCAATCCAAATTTCGCTTCTTCAGTTGGAAAAGAACACAACTTACCTGTTAGTACTCCGTCGAAAACAGGATGAGTTCTGAGCAGTGTTCTGATTGATGTTCGAAACATTCGCCCACATTTAGGGACCATTAAACTCTCAATCCATCCTAGACCTGACGGAATCCCACCAACGGCTATTAAGCAAGGAGGTGAAGACATACCCATCCTTTCACATAATTTGTTCACCCTATCACTTCCGTCTAGCACCATCCCGACCTCATCACAAAATTGGTTCAAAGCAGAACTTTGATAACTAGCGCCCTGTCAATCGCATAACAGTCTGCCAAAGATTGTTCTGAAGGATAGAAAGGTGCACACTGTCAAGTTCCCAAGGACAAGGAACCATATAAACCTTTCGTAGCACGGTTCCACTAGCAAGCGCCCTTGTAAAACATGTCGAAGTCGAATCTTTAAACCTCATATCGACGTCCGCGGATGCAAGAAATGCGGTATTCATCATAATCTTAGGCACATAAAAGGCATTTACACGTGTGCCCCATAAACGCAACTCTATCAGAATAGCATCTCTTGGCATACAAGACATCGTGTATCGCTGACCTTCATCATACCCTGAAGGCCACACCCAACAAGTTAGAATAGACCAGCGTTGCTGAACGCCAAAGCCATTGTCAGAAAGGGCGATCCAAGGAAGCCTTCATGAACCATTGTATTTAACCGTTCATATACGTGACGTGTGAGCTGCTAGTTAACATGAAAATTCCTCTATGGATTCTGACGATAAAAAACCGTTTACATATTCCGCCAGTCCAGTAACATCGCTTTTTGTCCGCAAAATATACGGCAGGGTCTAGCGTCACACCAGTTGTGGAGCAAAAGATGGCCGATATCCCTTCCGGCTAGCAAATTGAGCATTGCTATATATGGTTGGCAATTACCCTATGTTCACGTTTCACCAAACGGTTATAGTACTGACATCACTACTTCCGTTAAAGGCCTGTAAATGCGGCAGTCAATCTCTTAATTCATCTGAACAGGTGTTTTAAAGCAGTAGAAACTGAAAAGGAAATAGGCTGTATAAAATGATGTTCAATCTACCGGCCTCGACAGTGATGCAAAACAAAATATCCTCGACCCAATCCTGTGTGTTGCATATTTACTTGATGCGAACAAAACAGTTCTGGGAGGTTTGTGATAGAAGATTTTAAATAATCATTTAACTAAAGCCTAGAAAGACGCTGTTTTTCATTTGTTCAAAGGAAACGCCGTAGAACTCTTGGTGAGGATCCAGTTTGGTTACGAAGACTGGAAATAAACTTGACATTACTTTAAAGATTTGTAAATTCCAACGCCATTACCACAGCATTTGTCGTTCAAGCAAGACGAAGATCCCCTCAAAGTCTAAGAAATAAAGCGCTCACTTTGTGAACAAAGACTTCAGGCGAAAGAAACGCACAAACATCTCAACTGGAAAGTATTCCCTTGTCTGGAAGAAAATTCCGACTGCAATTAGAGATATTGACAAGAATCACCCTTCACGAAGGGATCGGAAAAAGCGTCAGGCAATGGAATACGAGCGAAATTAGAATGAAGGTTGAGTGTGAAGAGGGAAAACAAGGAGCCGTCAGCTGCAGATAACGTCCATACCCGTCATAAATATCACGCCCCCAGTAAACAGCACACTTGAAACGGTCATACTATATTCATCCTCATACTTGTCAGAATAAAAGGGCTTATAAACCTCCACAGCCTCTGCTCACTCCCTTGACTCGAACCCTCCTTTTTAACCACCTGACAACTTTTGTGTTATGAAATTTGGATTTTAGTTTAAACGTCGATCCTATGGGGCAAATTAACGCCAAACGCCGTACGGAATCTTGATCACCACACGATAACTATTCCAGACGTATCTGCCAGTTACTCAATCACCGTGAAATACCATAAAAACTAGTTGACAGCGTCATACATTTCATTAACCAACGTAAACTATTGGTATCGCGTGGTCTTTTTCGAAAAAAGTGCATACACATTGTTCGTCATAGCGACTGTGGTCACTCCACGCTATCGCGTTTAACACGTGAGGTTGTGCTCTTCTTCTTGATCCCGCAAACGTTATTTGTGTGAGGGGATTTTTGGCCACAGGTGGGCGCAAAGAACCATGTGTTGCTCGGCCAATTTGCGAGATTTTCAACTTTTTCACCGTTACCAGCACTTGACGAAGTACTGCGCCGTAGTCCGCCAAATCGTTCGCAGTATTTCGGAATTTCCCGCCCCACTCACAAGAACCTACTTATTTCAACAATCTTCCGGCGCCATTCGTGTCAATTTACGGCGATATATCCCGGAAATGCATTTGACGTATCCCGCGAAGCGACGTTGAACTACTTGAAACATAGACTAACGCACAACTTCGTAAGAGGTAAATGACTCCAACATTACGTTATCTGGGCCAAATCTGTGAAACAAGGGGACAACATTTTTCCCGTTCTGTGTGTCGAAATTCTGTGAACTACAATCATTTTGTCCCTGGTAACGCCCTATCCGCAAGCATATTTCACGTTTTTAGTACCATCTAATCACTGGTTGCTTTGCATCGCCCACCGCCATCTAGAATGATCGCGCACCTTCCACCGTGCCTTTTGAATGTACGCTAAGGAAATATTGATCATTATTCTATTATGTCAGAACTAAAATGGCCACGTGGAAGCAGTTATCTCGTCTATGTCTTGGGGGAAATAAGAGTCACAATGATGATTAAACGAACTTCATGCCGCGATCATCATCAGGGACACATAAATCTGTGGCTAAGTTGAATATCTGAAGCAGAGAGATTCACTCTGAAGCCCGGTCATGTGCGCATTTCGTGGGAGTATCAGATTGCGATCATACCTACCTTCGAGAATTCGATGAGCGTGCCTAATTTGATTTCAGAGGTTTACCAGCAAATTGCATGCGGACTTGAGGCTGGAGGCCCAAATCACCCGGATCCGGTCAGCTTGTCTGTTTCAACATTAAGGGGTTTTTTGGTGACCTGGCAGGCAGTCAATAAAAACAAAGTGTAGCATCATCCTTGTGGTTGCGGAAAATGTGGGTATAGATTGAAATACTGCTCCAACAATGCCATAAGTAAGTGATAATCTAATAACAGTTTGAAACGTCGTGGTTGAACGTCGTGGCCCAGCAGATCTGATGAGGAACCAGAAGAACCAACATGGAGTCCACGGAAGCTAGCGTTGTAAATGATATGACACTCCGATCAGAAGAGAGGGCACACCATGTGTGTCAACAGCACCAAGGCCGGCCGGTAGATCGTCGAGGGAACGGAAAGAGCCTGAGCGGCTCTTGCTGCAACCGGAACAATCTTTGCGAGGAGAGAAGTGTAGTGAGGACGGACGGTTGCACTGTACTACTCACACCACTACTGTTCAGTAGTGAGTAAACCAGCGTGGATTTCAACATCGAAATGGCTGGGGAATAAATACGGGAAAGATACTGAAAGGCTCATTGGTGGGCGGCGTCGCATGGGATGGCTCTTCCTACATGGGGGAACTGAGCATCGGCACCCATAGTGACCGGGACGTCCTGGGACCAGTATTGTGTGCAAATGAGTGTTTCTGTTCGTAGTCCGGTTGGGAGGCATAACTCGCGCACTAGTTTGCTGAATAAACCCTCCTTGGGTTCTCCGCGTTCTTGGTTCACAGCAATAAATCAAATTCACTGAGTCAGATACGAAGCCGAGTGTACCCAAAGAAGTCCTTGATGAGTTGAAGTCTGCTATCTGCAAATTTCGGGATGAAGTCTTTGTTGCAACATTGTGGAGCCGGTAACATATGGCCACTATGCCCTGACGGTGATATGATGACACTCTGCTAGATGAACCTTATTCGCGATAATCAGATCAAGCCAAGAGTGTGTCTTTCTCGGGCGGTGTCTCGTAATTAGTTCAACATGCTTTGTTCAAGCTTTTCCATGGATTTCCATTGTTAAGGATTGCAAAATTCCGCAGTCAATTACTCGGGAGATGTGGCTATGTGGTCGAGTTTGGGTGCGTTAAAGCCATGTATAACAAGATGATGGGAGAAACGCTGTTCAGGTGATAGATGATCCGCGACCACAAAACAGGCCTCGTCGTCGGATGCGCCCCACGTTAGCGATGGGTGAACTATACTGCTTTCCGGGATTTGACTGAAACGATACGTTGTTTGCTGGAGAGACTTATGTGATTCAGAAGTTAGCAAACAACAGCGGAGACTGAGAGAGCGGACGGAGACAGTAGCTGAGACATTTGCTCCAGATCTGCTCCTCTGACCTCACGCCTAGTTGTTGCCACGTTCTGATTGGAAGTTACGTGTTTGTCTTCAACAGCACTTTCGAGTTTGGGGACTTTTTCCGATAACCAAATGCGCAGGCGAACACTGCGGTAGTATTCGCAATCAATGTAGCCTACCAAAGATTACGAACCTGCTGCTAGCAGGAGAGTGTTGAATTTGGGATAAGTCTTATGAATCGTCATGGACTTGGTTTCTCGGGACTCCACTGCAGTTTTGACAAAGTTCCACACGAAAGACTCCATGCAAGCTCGAGTTATTCGGCATCACTGGCCCCATCTGATATTGGATAAAGTCTCCGTGTAATGGAAGTCACCTGTTCAATGTGGATGATGGTGACTGTTCGTGGAATGAGGTATCTAGCGGGGTCTTTCGGGGTCCGGACTTTGGCCCACCGTCGTCAGTGGTTTCTGTCAACGCTCTTTCCAGGATAACCGAATCGCCGTGTTTAGTATACGCTCATGACCTCAATGTCTGACTTGTCATGAAACCAAAAGAAGATATTAATAACTTCACTGTGGTAGTGATAGTCTAACAGAGTGAGCTTCCAGATGGGCCCAACCGTTGAATCCCCAAAGTGTGTGTACACGAACACTGTGAGGGCGATTGGTGTGTGTACTCACCATAAATCAGAGGTTGATAAGAAATGCAAAAAGCGAAGGCGACCTAAGTACTGATGACACAATTGAGGGACAACGCGTGCAAGATCTGCAGACTAGCCTATGGCGTACTGGTGGCAGTCAAATGGTTTTTCAGCAGACGTGAAATTAGAACCTGACAATTTTGTTCACCTCGAAAGTTTCGCCAATTACGGATCACGAGAAAGCGGATGCTGAAGTATGTTAACCGAAGGACGATAAGAACTGCGGTCAGAACGAAAGAGAAGAGCCGTGGAGAGGAACTGGAACTACTCCGTATCCGAGGTGGGTTGCTCTCACCTCCTCAGCTGCCCAACCGTCTCCGGAGCTGTGCATCTCTGCAATAACATCCCTTGAACGCTTTACAGATCGCGCTCTTCCCCCAAACCACCAGCTGTTCCACCTAGAAAAGATCTGCTGAAAATTTTACTCCTAAACTCTATAACCCTACAAGTCCACTGGAGATACCTCATTCATCTGGGAGGGTACATATCTGACTCATTCCAACCGGATTTTTCTTGGGTGGATTGCCGCCACTTCTCACTAGGCTACACTGTAAACCAAAATATCACTAAATTTTTCTAGGCGCACAAATGCAAACCTCTCTTCAATTGCTCAGGGCGTGAAACAGGCTCGGAAATCAACCGTCTAAGGCGAAGGAAAGCGGACAAAGCATCTCTGCGGGACACTCACGAGATCAGGCGGTGACCAAGCCTCTGCTACCTTCCGAGGATGCTCGCGGAATTCTGCCACCGGCCACCAATTTCCAATCTCTAATAAGACATTCTTCCTGAGCTCTTCTTCGTGCTTTCCTGCTCCGCTTTTTACCGGCTCAGGCTTAGAGTACTGGCCCCCACATACTTGATATCGCAGAAACGTGGCTGCCCGCATATATCACAGACGATGAACTGCATGTTTCTCAGTACTCAGTGTACCTAACAAATTCCTTCTGTGGATGTACCGTAAGCTTTGCTGTCTTTCTGACCCAGAGGATTCCGATGCAGACTGCCAGAGGGAGGAATTATCTCATCACAGAAATGTCACGCAACTTAGTGAATAATATTATATAATAATAATACTGGTATATTTCTCGTCGCATTTGTGAGAAACACGCTCAGGATAGCGTAATCAGCGTACAGATCTTTAAGCGTGTGCGCATTTATACACCAAATTTGAAAATTGTACAACGAGTCAGCTATGTGAATGAAGCAACGAAACAGACAAACACTGACACTGCATGAAGGGAAATTTCAAGTTTGGGCAGAAAACTTCGAGCTACCTAGTTCTGAGACGATAGTACTTGGGGTCTGTACAATTCGATGAAATAATCGATTTGTTACATCACTTGGGACTGCACAATGTGATCACTGGCCTAATGCTCAGGGTCTTGCCAATAAAGGGTTGGTTGGATGATGAAGAGGAAGTATTTGCAAAGAATTTGATCATTATTCCCACGTAGGTAGTCCAGAGAAATGTGCAGAAAATGTTTCCATGATGTGGGTGAGGTGGGAATGCATACACTTTCGCGAGGAACGCATGGACTTCTCGACCGGACGTCATCCTCCGTTCAAATTCATAAGAATTCTGAGGAGCTCGCGATATGCTCAACCATTGCGGAATTTTAAGTGTCCAGGCGAAGTGGAATGCTTTCTTTGCGCGGGATATATAAGTAAAACCGAGAATGGAGAGCGGAATCATGCGATAAACCAGAGAAAGTGAAACCGACTATGTGTGCTATGACAAACAATGGAACATATGATATTCTGGCAAAACCATATATGTGACGTTAATAGCACTGTCTTAATTGATGAAATGTATACCGTTAGCGAACAGCTGTTATCGAATAACACGAGATGAGATCGATCATAAGCATTCCCTGGTGTACGATTACTGCCGGATTTAAATGTCAATTATTTCTGTACGGCCGGTTTATAGAATGAGAACAATGTTTGACAATAGCGGGAGGTTGCCTGGTGGTCTATCAGGGGAGATAAAGGAAGAGTTACGACTTAATTTTATTATGCAGTCATGAGATGAACAGGTTCAGTTATTTTCCGAACGATTTTAGCATGCACACCTTTTACATGGTTGTTTACAACACACACAAGCTATAAACAAGTATGGGGTAAGGGTGTACCAGGATGATTGGGTTGTTACTAACGGGCATGTATATTGACACCTACACGTGTTGATTATAGACATGTTTTCTTGTTTGCTGGCGAATCTAAAAATAAAACATCTATCCTGAAGGCAGTAGCTTTGATCGGTTCGAAGGGTGCGTGGCTTAACAGCACGCAAAATAGGTTTTTCAGCAGATGCTATTAGGTCCGTTTTCAAAGATAACGTCCTCAGACAAGTGAAACTTGAAAATGGACATGAAGTTAGTCAATGTTAGGAAAGTTTCTGAGTTTTGTTTGAGTTGGTGTATATCCTTGCTGGATCTAATTACATACGGGAGTTTGTTCTAAATGTAGGAATATTTTACTAGGAAAAAATTCGAACGCAGTTTTTTCCGGGGTTTAGGGGCTGCCAAGGTGAAGTCCTTGTTTCTGAGGTTATACTTTGGCCTGTGTTTTAAGCTTGTCGTGAAGCTGACGGTGGATTTAATGTCATAGACCAGATCATACATGAGTGAAGGGTTAAGCTTGAGTAGTCGTAACCAGAGGGGATCAAGTGCTAGCGTTCGACAGCATTCTCTGTAGCTAAAAAGATTGATAACCCAATAAGCTTTTCGTGAATGCGCGTTGGAGGCTTCCCAGAGTTAGCTTATCAGACTTGCGCAGGTGGCCGTATATGAACGTGCAGTACTCAAACTGGGGTCGTACACATAGTTTACAAAAGTGTAATCGTGCAGCAGGTAGAAAGAGTGAGTGTTTAATGTGACGTATCGTCTTTCTGGTTTTAGCGGTGAGGAAAGATATATGTTCTGCGAAGTTGAGCGAGTTTGAGTAGCGCAAACTCAGGCCACGTACTGAGATGACGTTTGATATGCTGTGACAGTCCAGCTTTATAGAACCATGTGGTACGTGACAACCATGCACAACGATAGTGGATTTATTAACTGAAAATTTCATCGGCTAAGTTTGACACCAAATATCTAATGACATGAGGTCCTCCCGTATATTTTCAGAACATGGATTTAGATTGCCAGGAGAGAAGCTGTAAAAAAGTTTGATATCATCAGTGAATAGAAATACTTTGCCATGCTTGATAACTTGGCATCTATCGTTTATATATATGAGAAAGAGTAACGGTCCCAGAACACTTCCTTGTATCACCCCACTAGTGACTGGTCTGGGCGTCGAGCTATTGTCTCCTATTTTAGCTGTTTGTGTGCGGCCTGTGAGGTATGAAGAAAACCAGCTGATCAGTGGATCACATATACCAAAGGATGTTATTTTGAGCAGAAGACGCTTATGAGGCACACGATCGAAAGCCTTCGCCACGTCCAACAGTATGATGAGAATCGCCTCACCGGCGTCAGTAGATTCTGTCACAAGGTTAAGAAATTCTAGCCGGCATGTCATGCAAGAACGCTTGTTAAGAAACCCATGCTGGGAGTGGTTTTTAAGGTCTCGTGATAACAGGAATTCGATCATGCGAAACTTTATTATCTTTTCCGAAACCCTAGAACAAATTGAAGTATGGGCAATGGGACGATCATTGATGACTTCTTGTCGCAAGCCACTTTTATAGCGGAGCTTCATTGTAGAGTCTTTCCACTGGAGAGGGAAGGAGCCTGATGTTAGCAAAAGTGTATAAATATTAAGCAGGAGCAGAGGGATTTTGTAGTGGACAAGTGTGTGCGCGCTCGACCCTCGTCCATTAACATTTTGTAACACCTTTCCTGAAGAGCAGCCGGAGCGTAGTCCCGTCAGACATCGAACTAAAGGAACACGTCAGGGTTTGGAAACAAACCGTATATTACGAGTAATGTTAAGAAATATGATAAGCAGTTAGTTCTAGCCTAATCTGGGACCAATGGCAGCAATCGAGGGAAGAAAGGAGAGGAGCGCGAAGTGGGCCATAGCCCACTCGGCGACAATCAAAAACGCTTCAAGTCAGGAGTGTGTGGAAAGTTCGAGCGCGTTGAACAACGCTCGAAGAGACCCAGGTCGAACGACCTTCAATAATGGAGGAATAGATGGGTCGTTAGGAGAGGAGCAAACATTCGCTGCGTGCAATTAGTTGCACAGCTCATAAGAGTGGCACTGAATTCCTATCAGGCCTCTTATGGCAGGCGTACACAGAATGATGCGTACAGAACAGACAAGCAATAAATCATGGTTGCAGCCGGGATCCTCAGAGAAGCCACACGGTTGCTGGTCACTAAAATGTTTACCCCTCCGTATTTCAGAGCAACAGGGTGAGTGCCATCGGGACCAGTTAGGTGAGAAGGTTTGACAATAACTAACTGAGAGCGTATGAGCCCTGCGTCAACAAGGTTATGACTTAGGAACGCACTTGTACTTACAGGAGGAGATGGGGGTTGTGGCTGTTCTTTTATGTCGAAGGAAGCAGCAAAATATGAATTGAAAACCTCGCAGGTTGTTACAGGATCATCTACAGTGGTTTTGTCTTGCGGTGTCACTACTGAGATGGCAGGGTCTCCCCCATAATTCCTGCGTCTCATCAACTGCATCACGTGCGAGCTCTTATTTTTGCTGCTAAGCGCACGATTATCTACACTCATGCGGAGCATTTTGATTTTATATTCAAGTGCGTTGAACATTATATGCTCCTCCTCGGAGTTTCCTACGGCTCAGCATCATGTAGAGCATCCGACGAGGCCTGTTTTGTGGTCGCGGATCATCTATCACCTAAACAGCGTTTCTCCCATCATCTTGTTATACATGACTTTAACGCACCCAAACTCGACCACATAGTCACTTCTCACGAGTAATTGACTGCGGAATTTTGCAATCCTCGACAATGGAAATCCATGAGACAGCTTGGACGCAGCATGTTGAACTAATTACGAGACACCATCCGAGAATGACACCCTTCTAGCTTGATCCGATTATCTTAAAGAGATTAGATAGGAAAAACACCGATACGAAGCCAACCCTTGATTCGCAGAAGCTTACGGCCAACCAGTTGCGCAACCACGAACATAATTTAGGTCAGCGCAGGGACCAATCAGCACGGCACGGTGCTCCAGCTTCGGATTCTGTTATAACAAGCACCGGAGTAAAACAAGTTTATCAATTGCGTCATGCGTTGAAACAAACGGGCTACAGGCGGACTCGAGCCGACCAATGAAAAAGAGAAAGTGTCAACACCAATTGTAATTCTTCATTTTACCGATGAGTCTAGTCTATAAAATAACCAATAGAAAGTCAATAAACTGATATTTTCCTTGTGCTACGAAGACTGACTTTTGCTTTCGTTCCGGGAGGTAGCGATTTTCAGCATGGTGTCAGATGAGGAGAAAACTGCAGTTGATAGAAAGAATCCTACAACGAACTCATCGACGATTGTTCCACCCGAACAGTTGAATGTGAACAGCACGAACAGACTTACGGATAACTGGTGTTTATGGAAAGAGAAATACGAAGATTTTCGCTTGTTGGCCAATCATACAGAGACCAGTAGAGAATATCAGCTG
Source organism: Paragonimus westermani (assembly GCA_008508345.1). NCBI lineage: Eukaryota > Metazoa > Platyhelminthes > Trematoda > Plagiorchiida > Troglotrematidae > Paragonimus > Paragonimus westermani. The sequence goes on along the minus strand of QNGE01006041.1, from coordinate 7,704 downwards.
GCTATGTTTCTATACGCAATCGGAGATGGGGAAGACAAATTCTGATAAATTTAGCCTTCGAGGACGGAGAGAACAAGGAACCGAACGTGATCCTTCGAAAAATGGAAGAATGTTTTCTGGAACAATAAAACAAAACGTTTGAACGCTTTCAGTTTGTTGAGAGGAATTGACAGGCTGGAGAAACGATAAATCGGTTTGTTACCGTTTTCAAGCAAATGGCAACACCGTGCAATTTCCGCAAGTGCATAGGAGAGACTCTCATCCGAAACAGAATGGTCATCATTATTCAGAATTCCGTCATGACGAAGAGACTGTTAAACATCTCAAAGTTGACGCTAGCTCAATGCATTGACATCTGCAACAGTGAAGAGGCAGCGCAACAAAGAATGACATCTTCGAACGCAGACCACGGTGTGGTATTAAACTCTATGGACAGGGTCAAAGAACGATTCTTGATGAGTTCGTGCCAGTTCTGCGGCGGAAGATATCTTTGTCAGAAAGAAACGTGTCTAGCTTTCGGAAAGACTTGCATGAAGTGCCGGGAAAGAAACCATTTCGCCAAACAGTGTAGATCGCCTACGGTCAGTCGGATCGACGAAGATGATAACGAGGTGATAAACCGGTTCAGTGGATCAAGAGGACAGAAAGGAATCTACACAGAATTGCTCACAGAGGATATAAGAAGTGAATGCCAGCTGGACTCTGGTACATCAGTCAATGTCATACCATCAGGCCGCAGCAAGGAGGCCAACATACGCGAATCGAATGCACTCCTGAAAATGTGGAATGGTACAGCGACAAAGGTTACCGGATGTGCGACACTGCCGGTCACGTATCATAAGAATGGGAACATGTATATGCTCGATTGTTTTGTGGACTATCGGAAGCCAATGCCCATTTTAGGCTCTGATGCCATCCAGTTGACGGGTTTCATCACCGTTTATTGTTACGAATTTGTGAATAAATTGACCGATTAAGATGTTCTTGACCAGTATTTGTGTGTTTTTGATTCGACTCTCGGTCACATGCCAGGCGCTGGTAGTTTATCAGTGATCAGAGATGCCGTCCCTGTTGCGTTACCGGTTCGAGGGATTCAGTTGGTTATACGAGATAAGTGCAAAGCGGAATTAGACCGGCTAGTTCGAATTAACTTGATTGCTGCGGAACCGGCCGATTGGGTCAGTCAGATCACTGTTACGTTGAAAAAGTCAGGTGACAGCCGGTTGTGTATCGATCGCAAGACACTTAATAAGATACTCCGAAGAGAATATTACCGTCTGCCAACCATCGCTGACATTTTGCAAGAATTGCGTCAAGCCCAATTTTTCATAAAGATAGACCTATCATCAGCTTTTTGGCAGTTGGAACTGAACGAGCATACAAGTTACTTTACCACATTGAGAACCCGCTTTGGACGTTTTCGTTGGTTGAGTTTGCCTATCGGACTGAAGGTTTTCGGCGAAATTGCTCAGAAACGTTTGATCCAGGCACTTGACAAACTGGAAGAAGTCACGTGTGTTGTAGATGACGTGCTAATTTTTGGAAAATCGTTGGAGGATCATGACAGAAACCTGGAGGAATTTCCAAAGTGTTGCATGGAACGAGGAATTCGCCTGTCGCGAAACAAAGTGGCTTTACGGAAAAAAGAAATGGATTTCCAAAGTCACTTGTTAATATCAAGCGGAGTCAAGGAAGACCCCGAAAAAACAAAGGATTTATTCACATTGCCAGCTCCTGGAGATGTGAGAGCAATATCCCGATTGAATGGTATGGTCAGTCATTTGAGTTGATTCCATCCAAATCAATACGACATGATGCATAAAATCCACACTTAGGCCCTTGTGGGAGTGTCATGGCAGAGCGTCATCATATCACCGTCAGGGCATAGTGGCCATATGTTACCGGCTCCACAATGTTGCAACAAAGACTTCATCCCGAAATTTGCAGATAGCAGACTTCAACTCATCAAGGACTTCTTTGGGTACACTCGGCTTCGTATCTGACTCAGTGAATTTGATTTATTGCTGTGAACCAAGAACGCGGAGAACCCAAGGAGGGTTTATTCAGCAAACTAGTGCGCGAGTTATGCCTCCCAACCGGACTACGAACAGAAACACTCATTTGCACACAATACTGGTCCCAGGACGTCCCGGTCACTATGGGTGCCGATGCTCAGTTCCCCCATGTAGGAAGAGCCATCCCATGCGACGCCGCCCACCAATGAGCCTTTCAGTATCTTTCCCGTATTTATTCCCCAGCCATTTCGATGTTGAAATCCACGCTGGTTTACTCACTACTGAACAGTAGTGGTGTGAGTAGTACAGTGCAACCGTCCGTCCTCACTACACTTCTCTCCTCGCAAAGATTGTTCCGGTTGCAGCAAGAGCCGCTCAGGCTCTTTCCGTTCCCTCGACGATCTACCGGCCGGCCTTGGTGCTGTTGACACACATGGTGTGCCCTCTCTTCTGATCGGAGTGTCATATCATTTACAACGCTAGCTTCCGTGGACTCCATGTTGGTTCTTCTGGTTCCTCATCAGATCTGCTGGGCCACGACGTTCAACCACGACGTTTCAAACTGTTATTAGATTTCATTTGCACACAATACTGGTCCCAGGACGTCCCGGTCACTATGGGTGCCGATGCTCAGTTCCCCCATGTAGGAAGAGCCATCCCATGCGACGCCGCCCACCAATGAGCCTTTCAGTATCTTTCCCGTATTTATTCCCCAGCCATTTCGATGTTGAAATCCACGCTGGTTTACTCACTACTGAACAGTAGTGGTGTGAGTAGTACAGTGCAACCGTCCGTCCTCACTACACTTCTCTCCTCGCAAAGATTGTTCCGGTTGCAGCAAGAGCCGCTCAGGCTCTTTCCGTTCCCTCGACGATCTACCGGCCGGCCTTGGTGCTGTTGACACACATGGTGTGCCCTCTCTTCTGATCGGAGTGTCATATCATTTACAACGCTAGCTTCCGTGGACTCCATGTTGGTTCTTCTGGTTCCTCATCAGATCTGCTGGGCCACGACGTTCAACCACGACGTTTCAAACTGTTATTAGATTATCACTTACTTATGGCATTGTTGGAGCAGTATTTCAATCTATACCCACATTTTCCGCAACCACAAGGATGATGCTACACTTTGTTTTTATTGACTGCCTGCCAGGTCACCAAAAAACCCCTTAATGTTGAAACAGACAAGCTGACCGGATCCGGGTGATTTGGGCCTCCAGCCTCAAGTCCGCATGCAATTTGCTGGTAAACCTCTGAAATCAAATTAGGCACGCTCATCGAATTCTCGAAGGTAGGTATGATCGCAATCTGATACTCCCACGAAATGCGCACATGACCGGGCTTCAGAGTGAATCTCTCTGCTTCAGATATTCAACTTAGCCACAGATTTATGTGTCCCTGATGATGATCGCGGCATGAAGTTCGTTTAATCATCATTGTGACTCTTATTTCCCCCAAGACATAGACGAGATAACTGCTTCCACGTGGCCATTTTAGTTCTGATATAATAGAATAATGATCAATATTTCCTTAGCGTACATTCAAAAGGCACGGTGGAAGGTGCGCGATCATTCTAGATGGCGGTGGGCGATGCAAAGCAACCAGTGATTAGATGGTACTAAAAACGTGAAATATGCTTGCGGATAGGGCGTTACCAGGGACAAAATGATTGTAGTTCACAGAATTTCGACACACAGAACGGGAAAAATGTTGTCCCCTTGTTTCACAGATTTGGCCCAGATAACGTAATGTTGGAGTCATTTACCTCTTACGAAGTTGTGCGTTAGTCTATGTTTCAAGTAGTTCAACGTCGCTTCGCGGGATACGTCAAATGCATTTCCGGGATATATCGCCGTAAATTGACACGAATGGCGCCGGAAGATTGTTGAAATAAGTAGGTTCTTGTGAGTGGGGCGGGAAATTCCGAAATACTGCGAACGATTTGGCGGACTACGGCGCAGTACTTCGTCAAGTGCTGGTAACGGTGAAAAAGTTGAAAATCTCGCAAATTGGCCGAGCAACACATGGTTCTTTGCGCCCACCTGTGGCCAAAAATCCCCTCACACAAATAACGTTTGCGGGATCAAGAAGAAGAGCACAACCTCACGTGTTAAACGCGATAGCGTGGAGTGACCACAGTCGCTATGACGAACAATGTGTATGCACTTTTTTCGAAAAAGACCACGCGATACCAATAGTTTACGTTGGTTAATGAAATGTATGACGCTGTCAACTAGTTTTTATGGTATTTCACGGTGATTGAGTAACTGGCAGATACGTCTNAATTGGGCTTGACGCAATTCTTGCAAAATGTCAGCGATGGTTGGCAGACGGTAATATTCTCTTCGGAGTATCTTATTAAGTGTCTTGCGATCGATACACAACCGGCTGTCACCTGACTTTTTCAACGTAACAGTGATCTGACTGACCCAATCGGCCGGTTCCGCAGCAATCAAGTTAATTCGAACTAGCCGGTCTAATTCCGCTTTGCACTTATCTCGTATAACCAACTGAATCCCTCGAACCGGTAACGCAACAGGGACGGCATCTCTGATCACTGATAAACTACCAGCGCCTGGCATGTGACCGAGAGTCGAATCAAAAACACACAAATACTGGTCAAGAACATCTTAATCGGTCAATTTATTCACAAATTCGTAACAATAAACGGTGATGAAACCCGTCAACTGGATGGCATCAGAGCCTAAAATGGGCATTGGCTTCCGATAGTCCACAAAACAATCGAGCATATACATGTTCCCATTCTTATGATACGTGACCGGCAGTGTCGCACATCCGGTAACCTTTGTCGCTGTACCATTCCACATTTTCAGGAGTGCATTCGATTCGCGTATGTTGGCCTCCTTGCTGCGGCCTGATGGTATGACATTGACTGATGTACCAGAGTCCAGCTGGCATTCACTTCTTATATCCTCTGTGAGCAATTCTGTGTAGATTCCTTTCTGTCCTCTTGATCCACTGAACCGGTTTATCACCTCGTTATCATCTTCGTCGATCCGACTGACCGTAGGCGATCTACACTGTTTGGCGAAATGGTTTCTTTCCCGGCACTTCATGCAAGTCTTTCCGAAAGCTAGACACGTTTCTTTCTGACAAAGATATCTTCCGCCGCAGAACTGGCACGAACTCATCAAGAATCGTTCTTTGACCCTGTCCATAGAGTTTAATACCACACCGTGGTCTGCGTTCGAAGATGTCATTCTTTGTTGCGCTGCCTCTTCACTGTTGCAGATGTCAATGCATTGAGCTAGCGTCAACTTTGAGATGTTTAACAGTCTCTTCGTCATGACGGAATTCTGAATAATGATGACCATTCTGTTTCGGATGAGAGTCTCTCCTATGCACTTGCGGAAATTGCACGGTGTTGCCATTTGCTTGAAAACGGTAACAAACCGATTTATCGTTTCTCCAGCCTGTCAATTCCTCTCAACAAACTGAAAGCGTTCAAACGTTTTGTTTTATTGTTCCAGAAAACATTCTTCCATTTTTCGAAGGATCACGTTCGGTTCCTTGTTCTCTCCGTCCTCGAAGGCTAAATTTATCAGAATTTGTCTTCCCCATCTCCGATTGCGTATAGAAACATAGCCAGCTGATATTCTCTACTGGTCTCTGTATGATTGGCCAACAAGCGAAAATCTTCGTATTTCTCTTTCCATAAACACCAGTTATCCGTAAGTCTGTTCGTGCTGTTCACATTCAACTGTTCGGGTGGAACAATCGTCGATGAGTTCGTTGTAGGATTCTTTCTATCAACTGCAGTTTTCTCCTCATCTGACACCATGCTGAAAATCGCTACCTCCCGGAACGAAAGCAAAAGTCAGTCTTCGTAGCACAAGGAAAATATCAGTTTATTGACTTTCTATTGGTTATTTTATAGACTAGACTCATCGGTAAAATGAAGAATTACAATTGGTGTTGACACTTTCTCTTTTTCATTGGTCGGCTCGAGTCCGCCTGTAGCCCGTTTGTTTCAACGCATGACGCAATTGATAAACTTGTTTTACTCCGGTGCTTGTTATAACAGAATCCGAAGCTGGAGCACCGTGCCGTGCTGATTGGTCCCTGCGCTGACCTAAATTATGTTCGTGGTTGCGCAACTGGTTGGCCGTAAGCTTCTGCGAATCAAGGGTTGGCTTCGTATCGGTGTTTTTCCTATCTAATCTCTTTAAGATAATCGGATCAAGCTAGAAGGGTGTCATTCTCGGATGGTGTCTCGTAATTAGTTCAACATGCTGCGTCCAAGCTGTCTCATGGATTTCCATTGTCGAGGATTGCAAAATTCCGCAGTCAATTACTCGTGAGAAGTGACTATGTGGTCGAGTTTGGGTGCGTTAAAGTCATGTATAACAAGATGATGGGAGAAACGCTGTTTAGGTGATAGATGATCCGCGACCACAAAACAGGCCTCGTCGGATGCTCTACATGATGCTGAGCCGTAGGAAACTCCGAGGAGGAGCATATAATGTTCAACGCACTTGAATATAAAATCAAAATGCTCCGCATGAGTGTAGATAATCGTGCGCTTAGCAGCAAAAATAAGAGCTCGCACGTGATGCAGTTGATGAGACGCAGGAATTATGGGGGAGACCCTGCCATCTCAGTAGTGACACCGCAAGACAAAACCACTGTAGATGATCCTGTAACAACCTGCGAGGTTTTCAATTCATATTTTGCTGCTTCCTTCGACATAAAAGAACAGCCACAACCCCCATCTCCTCCTGTAAGTACAAGTGCGTTCCTAAGTCATAACCTTGTTGACGCAGGGCTCATACGCTCTCAGTTAGCTATTATCAAACCTTCTCACCTAACTGGTCCCGATGGCACTCACTCTGTTGCTCTAAAATACGGAGGGGTAGACATGGTAGTGACCAGCGTCCGTGTGGCTTCGCTGAGGATCCCGGCTGCAAACATGATTTATTGTTTGTCTGTTCTGTACGCATCATTCTGTGTACGCCTGCTATAGGAGGCCTGATAGGAACTCAGTGCCACTTTTATGAGCTGTGCAACCAATTGCACGCAGCGAATGTTTGGTCCTCTCCTAACGACCCATCTATTCCTCCATTATTGAAGGTCGTTCGACCTGGGTCTCTTCGAGCGTTGTTCAACGCGCTCGAACTTTCCACACACTCCTGACTTGAAGCGTTTTTGATTGTCGCCGAGTGGGCTATGGCCCACTTCGCGCTCCTCTCCTTTCTTCCCTCGATTGCTGCCATTGGTCCCAGATTAGGCTAGAACTAACTGCTTATCATATTTCTTAACATTACTCGTAATATACGGTTTGTTTCCAAACCCTGACGTGTTCCTTTAGTTCGATGTCTGACGGGACTACGCTCCGGCTGCTCTTCAGGAAAGGTGTTACAAAATGTTAATGGACGAGGGTCGAGCGCGCACACACTTGTCCACTACAAAATCCCTCTGCTCCTGCTTAATATTTATACACTTTTGCTAACATCAGGCTCCTTCCCTCTCCAGTGGAAAGACTCTACAATGAAGCTCCGCTATAAAAGTGGCTTGCGACAAGAAGTCATCAATGATCGTCCCATTGCCCATACTTCAATTTGTTCTAGGGTTTCGGAAAAGATAATAAAGTTTCGCATGATCGAATTCCTGTTATCACGAGACCTTAAAAACCACTCCCAGCATGGGTTTCTTAACAAGCGTTCTTGCAT
>QNGE01006040.1:0-35862 GCA_008508345.1 Paragonimus westermani | reverse complement strand
GACCATACAGATGGACGCATGTCATGTGCGGTAGTGCTTAATCACGTTTTTGCACATGCTGTCAACAAGCACATTGGTGTTCCAGTTATACACACAGTGACCTAACGATATGCAGGCCATCATGTTGAACTGAGGAAATACTGTTCACCTTAGTGTTATTAATTGTGAGATATCACCCGCTTATACAACAAAGATCGTACGCTTAGGAGATTGCACAGAACGTGCGACATGCCTATAAAATGTTGCCATCCTGTACCGATGGTTCCGCAGTACATAGCCGGGCAGCGCCAGCATGTAACAGTTAACTAAGTGACATTCTCCCCGTCACAGTCAGGGATAAATTTGTAAAAGTGATTGTTCCTTCACAGATCATGGAGACACCAACTACGACGTGAGTTAACATCGAGCCGATCCCTTATACAGTACGCATGTAAAGTATAACTCATGCAACTTTTAGAAAAACATAATTACATGTATCCTGGACTGTGCGTGCGACAGCAACTAGAGTCTGTTTTGGTAGACAGCTGTTTACAGAACATAAGTGATTACAGTTAAGAGTTCGTCGGTCAGAGTTTTGCTACCATAACCTCCAGCCATTTACGTAACTGTCAGTCAGGAACGCCTTCACTTCCCAACTATCCTGCGAGTAAAACGTAAGTGGCGTACTGCCATGTAAGAAACTCTAGTCACTCGTTTGACATACTGTCAAATACAGTTTAGCCAGCGACTGGAGAAAGGCTGATTATGAACAGATTTGCCGGTTTTCTGTTCTCTTTTTTCGATTTCAATTAATTCGGTACATTTGTCTTTTAACAAGCTTAGTAATTACAAATTGTCAAAATGAGACATGTAAGTGGTTATCTATGTTGTAAACAAACAATCCGTCAGGATGACAAGAAATGCGACAAACAGTAAAGTGGAATAACAAGAGTTCGTCTGTCAAGCAAAGAAATGAAGTGTACGGAATATGGGCGAACGATTCCGAGAATACAGTTGTCCTGTATACACTTTTAGAAGACCCATCTGCGCTTTTGATTAATCAAAAAGATGACGATAGTAGAGTCTGGCAACTCTCCTCTTTCGGTAGTCGGAAACACTCTAAAACTAAGCGCTTCGGTAAAACCAATCTAAATATTGCGATATTCATCCATAATGTGACTAATTTCTTCACTGTTGAGTTTGTATTTGACGCTGTTTTTCGTTCTTCGTAGCGCGAAAATTGTGGTAATTAGTAACTAGTGAAACCATTTTCTTGGCAGTCATATAGCTAATGGACGATACTGATATGAACTCAATAGGGAGGCGTTATGGTAGGTACTCATTGTGGTATTGGGTGATATCACAGTTGTCAATCTGAGCAGCCATATAATTGTGGAGACAACTAACTCACGAACATACACGATCAGATCAATGGAGAAAAAACATCAATTGGAACCACAATATACTGGCACAATTCACATGTCATCACGTATGTCTTCCACGTATGTATTCTCTTGTGTGCCCCGTGTATGTCTTATGTGATCACGTTGATGTTATGGGTGTCTTTTCAGCTTGCTTGTATCTATGGCAATTTGATTGCTGCTGGTGTTCGATGTTGTTGCGCCTGTGTGTCACTTCCTGCTTTGAGATACCGGCATTTCGGCCGAGCTTTAGCTGAGGACAATTATCGTTCGTTTTTCTAGATTTTTGTGTTTCTGCAGTATTCAAAACCAACATAATTTATACAAGTACCACATGAACAAAATACTATACTTCATAGGCGGTCACGCAGAATAAACCGGGTCGCCCTTTCTGTTGTTTTTGGCAAGGAGGAGAGACGAAAATATGCCGCTGCCAAACCCTCCGCGCTCCACTGTGGGAATAAGTGTAGCACCAAAAGCCGGTTAGAACGCCTTATCACACTGAGGGTGATGGGGCTCAGCCGGAACGGATTCAACGTAGCAGTATCGGAATGAAGCGAACCTTACAGATCAAAGTATTTTCCGAGTAACAGGTACTGAGTACACCTTCTACTAACTGGGTTGCCTGGTAGACGGTGCACAAAAGAACGGCTTCTGTCTCGAGGTTGCTGATCACATCAGTACTTTGATGGCAGACGAACAGCACGGCATCACCTCTCGAATCCGGATCACGCCCATGGGGCTCAGTCGAGGTGAGTGTGACATATTTGCCATCGTTTTCAGTCTAACTATGTGTCACACTGATGTTACAAAAGAGCATTTCTATCATGAACCGTCCGTTACAACAAAGTGGACAGCGATTTGTGAGTGAATGACTTGAGCACTCGAGTTGGGCGCGATTCGATGACCGGATCGGGAGTCCCCGGACCCTACGACATCGGTCAGTCAACGAGAACACTGACCATCTGCTCCACACATGTGCTACTCACGAGCTGGCTATTACAAAACCCGATTTTAGCTGGGTGCAAACGACATCATGACATGAACTCACCCTCGAAGCTGCCACCATCGATTGCTGGAATACCTGATTGTGTTGCAATGTGATATTCGTGAACTGCATAGCAGGCGGGTGACGGGTGACGCTGAATGTAGGACCGACCATAGGCTGGTCAGAAATTGCTTAGTCATGTACCCAAGCCTGTTTAGTGTAGATCCTGTGGACAGTGGCAAAAATCGGATGTCAAACGTTTGAGAATTGTGAGGAGGTGTTTGTATTTCAACGTGCAGATGCCTCTCGTCTGTCAAACACTCCTGTGTCAACTACCCTCCAGGATATGTAGTTACAAGTGAAGGGACATTTCAAGGCGACACCTACCGAGACGGTCGATATGGACTGCTGATAACCTCCGGACTGGTTTAACGATAACATTGCAGGTACCTCCAACGTAGTACGAAAGAAGGATGCGACGGTGACCGCTTTCAAACGCACTGGAAGAGTGAAGGAAAGAGAGAAACATTCCGGAAAAACTCGCCATCAACTGGCCGAACATATTCGCGGAATCAAAGGGGATTGGTAAGTGAAGCAATATAGGTGAATACAAGGCTACACCGATCCTCGACAACACAAGCAGTTCTACAGTTTGCTTAAGGCGATTTTCAGTCTATCCGTCTACTCAACCAAAACACTGATTGACGTGGACACATGATGATCGTGTACCCAGCCGGAGGCCATCGTGGCAGTTTGACACAAACACTCTGATAACCGACTTGACGGTCAAACTACCACTGATTAGGTGACCGTGAACAGCCTGCGGCAACAAGCCGTTATATCTTTACTAGATCCCGCCCCGCATTAGAAAAGATACAGAGAGCGATCAAAGGACTGCTTAATGGATTAGCTGCAAGCGAGGATGGATTGCCGGTGAACTACTGAAGAATGGCAAGTCAGCGTTGGAGCGTGTCTTGTTTTAGCTGGTTCACTTCCTATGCGAGGGGAAAATAATGACGTGTGATTTCAGGAATGCCCACATTGTAACTTTGTTTGAAGGTAAATAGTAACAAGTAGTTCGCCGATGGTCACTGCTGAGCTAAGTAGGCAAGGCGGTTGCGGGAATATTCCAGGCCCGACTGAATGTAAGTAATTTGAGGCCTATGCCCCGAAGGAGCAGTGTGGATTCCGGGCGGATCGGAATATTGTCGACACATTCAGAAGTTAAGGAAAAGCAGTCAGCTCCTGTTTATCCTCTTCGTAAACTTCACCGGGGCTTTTGACCACGTGAGCCGCAAGAGGATGCGCATGGTTCTTTGTGAGTTTAGATGTCCAGAAATTCCGTCGACTTGGTTAGAATGCTGCACGTGGGCATGAAGGTGAAGACGCACTTATGGGAATCAACCTCCAGTTGTTCTGTCATCGTCACTCGCATGCAACAGGGTTGTGACTTAACCCCAAACCATTTCAGTCTATATTGGGCGGTCATGTGGACGTCTGCTTCTCAGGACTCGGCGGAGGACAGCTGCGAAGTTAAGTACCGGACGGATGCGTACTTGATGAGTATTCGCCGTTCCGGCCTCCTGAACAGACTACCTACCCCAACCATGCGCATATAGGTGTTTGTAAATGACGGCGTGTTATTTGCAAATAGTGAATACGGAGTTCAGAGACTGGTCACGGCTTTCCTGACCGCGGCATTCAAGCTCGAACTGAACATCGACACAGATGAGATATTTTCTTCCTTTCAGCCTTCTTTGGGCGGAGGTGCTAGTCCTTCACGTGGGTCTCCAATTCGCACCAATGCAGACGTTGTTGACAGTTTCGCAGAATTCAGCTTTGTGGGTAACCACCTGACGAAGGATTTGTCTGCGGACCGCGAGTTACGAGTCCGCGTGTCGATGTATAATGCTCCTTTCTGATATGTTGAAAGCGATGTCTGGAAAAACCACGGTCTGAGGATGGCCACTAGGCTCTGCATCTGCCGCTGATCGATGCTGTCCATACTGCGGTACGGCGGTGAAACTTGAACACTGTATAAGGAGAACATGTGCTATCTGAACCGTTTCATTTACAGTATCTGAGACACATTTTGTGTACGCGGTGATCGGACATGGTATTGAAAACTGAGGTATTAAGACGAGCGGGCATGGACGGACTTGAAAGCTGCTGAAGCATAATCGATTTCGGTAACTAGGTCACAACCGTCGCATTAGTGATAACCATCTTCTATAGCAGCTGCTCAATGGACAACCAAGATCAGGTGGGATGAATCGTGACGATCAAAATCTGCGATACCGTGATGTTATCCTGGTCAGTCTTTCGCGTTGTAAGATTGATTTTAGATGTTGAGATGACTTCGAGTTGCACCGGAAGTTTTGGAGAAATATGATTCGGACAGTCGTCTAAAGTTCAAATTCGCGGCCGTGAAATAGAGTCGGTTGGGTTCAAATAGGTTATATTAGTTATACTGATTTTCCTTGTTCATACCAGCCATCGACAACCGTCGTCTGACGGCTCGTCCACCCCCCCTTTCAGGAACCTGAGTCTCTATGGCATTCTTCGTTTCCTTCTCTTCAGTTTTGTGGGTTTACTATACAGTGAATGTTTTGTTTGTATTTCTTTCTGCCCAACCTTGGATTTTGCTTTTCCTTCCTATGTTGTTTAGAGTGCACTAACACCCATTCCTCAATCTAAATATTGCCTGCCTTATATTTGCAACAATTTCTCTTCTCACTTTAAACCTCACTATTCTCTCTCTGTTTACTTCCCGAGAGACAGGGATTTCAATTTCATGCTAGCCTATCGATGGACTAGCCAACATTGGCCGGTTGGACACAAAGGTCTCAGTGGCACGCTTACTGGTCTTACTCCTTCGGGTTTACACTGGATACGTGACGTTTGATTGCAGCCACGAGTAGTGCAACGGAAGTCACTTGTGGTGATAACTAAGCGCGGGTGTCCTTTGGTCTCGGACGTTGTGACTGGCTAGTCCGAACCGGATACCGCCAGCCAACCTAAGTTCATCAGGTGCAATGAAGAGCGGACAATAAGCAACGTTTTTAACCGCCTCCCATATCAGGTTCCAGCAGGGGTTATTTTCAAGATGAACAATGTTTTTCTAAACATATCCGGCTTCATTGATCACATTTCTTTAATGAGTCCCAAGTCTTCTGTTAAATTTGAAGAAATCCCCTCATATGTACATGCCCAACAAATTTTCTGACACGTTTGGATATTCACCCAGAGACTGATTTCAAGTTCGACTTAATAGTCTGTTACTAAGACATGCATTTAACTCTCTCTAGTCCACCTTGACAAGAGCATACCGAGTTGCTGCGCTGAGGCATTAAATGGGAATGAAAAATGAATTCGTTTGAGCTGCCTTATTAGGAAATTCTCATGAGATAAACTTGCCGTGACTGCTTTGTCAAAACAGAAACATTTTGCATTTTGCGGAAACTGTCTACAAATTAAGTAACCATGGTTCAGCTAGCAGAATAATACCCGAGTGATGTTATAAACTTGAAGTGAAGTCAGTAGAACTTATTTGCACTGCCAGTAGGGCAGAAAATTGCGTCATGCTAAAATACTACCTCACAAAATTGGTTGAACCTGACTAAAACTAATCTACAATGTGTGCAGGCTTTAAAAAAATGCAACCATTCAGTCAGTGTTTGAGCTAAGTTGCAACTTGCATAAACTGATCGACTGACCGACTATACATTTCCTCGCAGCTGTCTACTGGTCATTCAAGTAATCCGAGAGTGCGCTAGCTAACTCGATCATTTTGTATCTTACATAGGTTAACAGAGATGTCTGATAAATCGGGATACACGTTCCATTTTATCGCCTACCGTTTGCAGCATCATAAGAACTAAACTAGAAACATTCGTCAACGTGTAATTCAAACTGTGGCTTTGTTAGTTGGTATAAATTAAAGTGTCCGACGTCCTGCTACGAAGTGTCCTGTAGAATCGGAGCGTAAATTAGTCTGCGGTTGGGTGTCTATCACAGAATTTTGGTCGTAACTTAGGGACATTCCTTTGTGTGATTGACCCACTGCCAAATATTTCGATTCTCAGTGTTTCGCACAATACCTTCCAAATCCCCTTTTTGCATCATATACTACTTAACGACAAGAATACTTCATCCACCGACCCACTCGCTCATCTTTCAAAGTTGTTTTCCAACTGAAAATTGGGGTGTTCTGATGTGCCTTGCAGCTTAAAGAAAGGGTTTGTTTTTGACTCATCTTGACTCTGGCATTACACGCAAGATTGGGGCTGTTGCACAAGGAAACTGCTGATCCACTGCTTGATACGAGTAATAACCTAGCATTAACACAATTCACAGTCTGTGGTTAAATGTCTCACGGGAATGGATAGCCACAACCATTATGCAATAGTACTACACAACAGTGGTCGCTTCCCGTCTCTCGTCTTCCAGACGTTCAGACTAGCCTCTTAGTTCCCGAATTTACCCACCACACTACTCACACGGAAGCGGCGTGTTATGCAGTTGTATGAGTGGGGAAAACTGGAAAGGATTTGTAGGATTTCGAGTGATCTGATGGTCAGGTTGGCTCAGAAAACAGCAACACATTTTCAATTCTGATTCACTTAAGAGGCCTACCACCGGTTAAGAAAAAGTTAACTGCCTATAAATAAAAAAACTGCATAGTTGTTCGCCTGGTTCAAACTGAAGAAAAAATGATGGAAACGGAAAAGTGTGAATACACACCGGAATCGGGTTGTAACGGCAGCCGAAAATATGTCAAGTATGAGACGCTAAATTTTTAATTCGTCATTGCCATTGGTTCGTAGGTTGTTACCAGAGTTAGAAAGATCCTTGTGTGTGGGTCACTCTCTGTGTTGGTCGGTAAAATTGTGTTGTACGTTTTATGGATATAATGAAAACGTGAATGGAACTAAATGGAAGCTTATGGTTGCAACCGTTTCAACGACGAATACCGAAACACAATGAATCAACGTTCAGTCAGACATGTGCAGTCAGTGACCTGTGAGACTGAGCTAGTGTAGCGGTTGTGAAACTTGGAGAACCAGCTGTATCTAACTCGTGTGCTGATCTAGTAATGTTTCGAAACTCCCAACCGATCCAGAAGTGATAACACAGTCTGACGTTTATTCGGAGATGTGATAGTCGATGTTACCGGGTGCGCAGTATTTTGTTGGTAATAATTAAGTCACACATGGAGCGTCTGTAATTTATTGACAATTGACCTGATTCTGTCAGTCCTTCAAGGCAGTGGATTCTCCTGAGCACCATAAATCCTCTACTGGCCTATATCTGAACACACTCTACAAAGATAAGAACGTCAGGTCAGTGTGTTCATTCGCAGGTCTACGTGTTCAATGCTCCATAGTGCTGTGCTTCAGTCAATTTCTCTATGGACTTAACAGTCATCTTCACGGTTTTTTTTCAGTACCCAGTAGGCAATTAATCTAACAGAGAGAACTGACGTCCTAAATTGAGAACAGAACACTGTGTGGAACAGCAGCGATGTGCCCACAACTAGCCATATCCGGACAGGGTAAGGTTGGGTTCTTTCTCGAAACATGTCGTTTAGACCACGGGTCCAGCAAGCCACTCAATAAATGGGAATTTCCGTCACTACTGAACACCACCGCCATTCGTTTCTCTGCTCATGACAGGTGCGTTTGCCCACAGTGGTCGTGAGTCCTTGTGAATAACAGTCGAATGTGGAATTGTTCCGGATTTCGGCTAATCAGAAATGACAGGTTGTTTCTGGTTTGATGAATGGCTGCTCTTGAATAACTCACGGCTAGCTGTATGCTGATATCCGTTGCACTCAATATGTGAATTGAGGTTGATTGTACTCGTGCTTACCATGTGTAGGTTAACAAGATTTCTTTTAAATGATCTGATTGTTTGCACCGTATACATCGGTATAGGCGATGCGTTCACTCAGTGTGATCACTACCATCTAACAGTAACCGAGTTACATATCGCTGACCTTCCGAACTATTGCTCCCCAAACGTCCTCTGACCAAAAATCACAACACAGAATGAGTTGTTCGTGTGATAAGTGAAGGGCGACCGATCGATACTGTAAGCCAGTCTACTGATGACGAACGATCACCACGTGCTGCTGTTCATTAGATTGGCGGTCACGTATTTACGTGTGAGAGCAACTAGGAAGGGATACGAGACGGGACAGTAGGACGTACGTTGTAATGGGATGGCGTTTTTTACTACGGAATTGACAGTGCTAGCCGTGGAATCCAAAGGTTGGCGTCGTCTGCAGATCACTATCCGTGTCCGAGGTGGTGTTAGGGTTTGTTGGTTTTTGGCTAAACATTCTTTTTGTTATCAGTGTTTTCGATTCACAACACTGGCGTATGTGTAAACTGAATGAATCTGCGTACATATGGTCTGAATTCCATCTGTGAGCAACATGATCTTCTTTGAACTGTGCTTTGCATGGGAGTGAGTCGAGTTAAATCTGTGTCATTACACTGATTTTCTTGCCGTTGCAATCAAAGCTGTAAATTATTTGGTGGATATTTTGTTGATATGGCCACCCACAACATGTTTGCAGTGAACCTCCACATTATATGGACCGTGGTGCGTTACTATGAATGTTGTTCGTTCGCACGTCCCTAGACTTACTGAGCTCACTGGAGGACGGATGTGGTCATGGGGGTTTTCTCTTCGAGGGTTGAGCAAAAAGTTCATCGTTGTATTACCAGCCAGTGGGTGAAGCTTTTGCAAACCATCGAAATGAGGTTAAACCAAATGACGTGCCGTTCACCTCGGTCGCCTTGTCAAACTGTAATCCACATGGAACTGGTGAATTAATAGCTTAGAGACTGGCTTTTAATCCGACTCTTGTCGTCTTTCATTTAGTTCAGGTGACCTGTTTGAGAGTGATCCTGATGGGAACGAGTTTATTCATTGCGTGTTTTTCGTACGGGAGCTTCCTCAATTATGTTATGGACCAAAGTCCAGATTTCCCCCAACCCGCCGGTCAGAAAACCACGTCTGCCGACCTCGGCTGAACCTCACGATCAATCAGAAGACTCGTGACGCTTGTGTATCCCCTACGAGAGATTTATAGTTCCTTGGTGTCAACTTCGCGGAGAAAGTCCTCTAGGAAGCACTCCAATACCCTGGACATTATTGAGAGTGACGCTGTTGATCGGTAGTTTGTTGAGTCGCCTCTGCACCCACCTTCGAAGATGCGTTTGATTGTGAACTCTTCACGGGCTCACTGCAAACGGCCGATGATCTGGGAACATTGAACAAACTTCGTGAAATTTACCCCAAAATATTCCAATAATCCATTGGATTTTTCGTGCAATAACGGAATGTGTATTACCAGTGGCATCAGAACACAAGGTCAGCAATAAGTTTAGTGAGAGGGACGTTTGCAGCCTATCATATGAATGCGGACCAGTGTCGTATTTGCTCAATTTTCTAAAATTTGTGCATCGCTATTCTGACTGAACATTTCCGATTAACCGCTAAAATTTAACTTATTATCCATACATAGGTTTCTTCAAAACGCAGCTATTTGAATGATAATTCAATTCATTCCCGTCACCGCGCATGTGTTTTCATTATGGAGATATCATTGACGTAAACGTTGTTTTGGATTCTGTCCACGTTTGTTGACCTGCAACTTGTCATCTCCTGACACATGTATTGTTTTACCACGTACTTGGCAGACTCCAGATCTTTCAAACTGTTTACTCATTTCGGAGACGAGTTCGGGCCAGAAACGTAGTATGACTATATACCAGAATGTGTTCTGAAAGACTATTCGGTTTTCGGAAGCTGGTGATCAAGGGAAACTTTTGTCCTAACTATGAATAGCTTAGCAACGTAGCTTGCTCTGGGCCGAGTCTTACATATGTTTGATCTTGGCTTACGGGTTTACAAGAGATTCCTTTGATAAATCTCTGAAATCTGCGGAAATATTCACCAAATTTTCCACCACGAATTGGTGAATCAGCCTATTCTGTCTTGCTTACAATCTCGACATTCGGACAAGCACAATTGCTGACCACCTCCGAAGGGGAAACACGGTACGAATTTCTTCCACCAATTTGTGATTTTAACTGGTGCATTTCTTGTACTCGCTTTAAAAGAGTTAACATAATCACCTATGCCTGTTAGGTGTGCGTGTTGACTCTGACTACTCAAATAGCCTCATATCAGAAAATCAAATTTCATCGTGAATGCCAGGGTTGGGTGAGACGGTGTGGAGCCCGAACCACTAGATATTAGTAACAACATTGGCCAATGTCAGAAGCGACACAGAAGGTTTCATATACAACTTTATGATGAAACCTCACAGTTCCCAAACGGAGCAGCAGAACTTGAAAAGGGCAGATATTACTGAATTAATTCGCAACCGTCAGTCGAGTCCAACCAGACTTTCGCTAACAATTAATTGTTTTCTGTCTTTTAATGATTTTTATTTAAACAATTTGGTCTTCCACTTCGTATCTCTGAAATCAGTGACATTCATCCGTCTCTGTTCCCTTGCCGCCAAGGATGTATGTTGTTGATCACGGTCTGTAGTGGCTGGACTGTATAAGCATGGTAGAAACTAGCGGTGGAATCTGAACAGAGCATACATCTCAGTTTAGTGGACTTCATTCCTGTCATAGTTGTATCGGGGCTGCGTTTGGCAACCCCGTTCGGTATGTGGGCTCTTGAGGGTAGGTCCTTACATATTGTTAGATCCCGCTTACCGACCACATTGACACCGGATATCGCCACACTGTTCCGGTAGTCCTTACTAATCTTATGATTATGCCTCGTGGGGTGCGACGGCTTACGCAACAACACATAGCTCAAAATAAGACCACCCCTGACATGGTGGGTTGACGCAGTTCAAGCAGTCTTTCAGACCAGTAGAATGAACGAAGAGATGAGATATGCTTTGTTACCATACGATGTACGGTCTCAGTGAGGCCAGCGAACTTGTGTGCGGGCATGAGTAACCGATTAGCTGAAGATGATGAGTTGAAGAAAATGAGAAGTTCTCTCTAACCGTTAGATCCCAAATAACCGGGTATTCAATCATGCTAGCTTGTTGTGTAAACACTTGCAACGGACATTTCTAGTTTTGGCTTGTAAGCGATGTTTGGTTGCTTTCTTCTTTCATTTAATACTTGATATGTGAAGAGGGCATGTGAAATGTGCACCACTTTGTGTTTAAAGGGATGGAACGAAAAACATTGTGGTGTGGCGTGAGAAAACAATCTGTAGCCTTTTGTTTTCACTTTGACTATTCAATTTCTACCACACCACAAAGCAACCTGAAAACTGATCATTTGTGGTTGCCCTATGGCAGATTGTATAGTAAACGGGGGGTTCAGAACAGAAAGTTTCGGCGCAGTGTGCCAGATCACGATGTACGTCATTAACATTTGCATTAAACTGTCTAACGCAGCAGAGTCCTAGAACAACCGTTCTGATGGAGATTTATGTACAGAACGGTGTGTTCGGTCCAGTTGATGGCTTCCGGGGAACCTTGAAAGATAACAACTACTGGCCTAACGCCACTTGCAAGCATATTCCATTGTTTCTATGCCCCTGACAGGTGGTTGAACATAAAAATTCTTGATAGTTATCAGTCTCTAACGTATGTGTACAGCGTTATTACATAACTGGTTATAAGTTATGTTCTCCAATTACTTTACGCCAGGGGAAAATAATGCAAGCGGTCTATGGTTGAATAGCATCTTGAAATTACACATACCCCAGGCAACTGGTACCTCTTCCTGTTCAAGTGAACAATTAAAGAACCCACGAAATGGTCGTGTCAGCTCTTTGTGTTGAACGTTAAACTAAGTCAGAATAACATGTGCGCTGTTGACGAGATCTCACGAGAGCAAAACTATGGCTTATTAATTACTTCGAAAACGGACTGATGGTAGCGTCTATGCGAATACAACAGCTCCCTCAGTTTGTTGAACCTACATTAACCAACATCCTACACTACTCCTCAGTGTTCGAATTATCACTTCGCAAATCAACTGATTCTTGTTATTGCAGTTCTTTCAGAAGTTCCAGTGGCTGGACCGCTGATTAAAATTTATAGAACAGTTACTGATGAGTAGTCGAGGATTTGGTTTATTTTCAAGTTGAACGTCACTCACATTTGATCGCAGCCTTCGCATTCAGATAGACTTTGCAGCCAGCCTCTTTCGAAAAGAAGCACTAGACTCAAGTTTCGCTCTAGAATATCACCTAGCAGGTTTGATGAGATCAGTGATTTCGATCTGTCTCGAAAGTCCTAATCGCAAGGATATCGCTTGGAGTTAACAGGGCAGTTACTGCGTCTTCTCTCAAGACGATCGGGCAACCTGATCACTGCTCACAAGCCAGAGTGGTTGAGCGTTCACAGTTGATAGTTCGGTCGTGCCTAATATGAGGTCAATTGTGCGGTGGTCAACAAGGTTGCCTCATGATTGGGATGACTGGAGTTCAAATCCCGGACGTGGCTAAGTACAGTTACCATGAGTCCTCACGGGGCGATCGGGAAACCTCAGCATTACTCACAAGCGACTGCGCTCAATTTAAGCCCAACAGCCTCCGATGAATGGAGTTCAACTCCCGGTGGTAACAAGGGTGTGCATTACTGACTAGTTCTAGAGAAAGAAGTACCAGAGTTCAATGTTTTTTCTGAGAGCGGCCGACCAAAACTTGTGTGATAAACTGTAGGCGACAAAATTTTCGGAATTGGCGCAATTTGCCCCAAGTTTCTAGTTAATCGTGAATATCGCCAGATAGGTACAGGCTGTCGTTTTGATGACGTTGAAACCTGTGACGGACACACATGATGTGAATTCGAAGCTGGGTTAGTTTGCTCTGGTCTCTTGAGCTTAACCACCGACACATCACTACTGGCAGACCATCTCACAATTCTAAGCAGTACCCGCAATAAAACTGTATCTGCGGATAAAGTTCGCCTACAACCGATATGTGTACTTTGATACCTGCAGACGTTTGGATCGTCGACAGTGACCTACACCGCCTGCAGTCCAGTGCACTCTGTCAGTAATTTTTTATGTTGAAATATATAAAAATATATACATAAACCTTCTTCTGCTCAATCTCGCATGTATGCGTCATTCCAAACCAATTAATCCGCAGTATGTGATCAGAATCAGGCTGTAGGTATGATTGAAGTATTGTTACTCACGGTCTGAACATCGACCATTCAACTGAATGAGGTTCCAGCTCAACTTGGTAGATAGCCTGTGTTCCACTGTAACATCAAAACCTCGCACCTACCTATCTGGGGTGAGGTTGTAGCTGCTCACCTCTTGTGTGGTTCAAAGCTCACTATCAAACCTCACTCATTTGTTTCGATGACTACCAGACTGAAAACATCATGAGACCATCCAGCTGCTAAGCTGTAATTTCTCTGTAAAACTTGTAGCATCTATAACCTGACTAGAATCAGCACTTTCTAACCTGAATGAATTATTCACCTAAAATGTTTGTCAAAATTGGAAGTAGATGGTGAATTTCTATACGCAGGCTGAATAATTTTACACCTGAGGAAGATAACTCCTTGTACTCTGACAGTATGGAACCTGATGGAGCTGACGTCACAGACACGAACCAATCTTTTGAGTGAGTGATTGTAAACAACTTCGTGTGCCTACTATGAAGCAGTGTACTTTGTTGCCAGGACACCTGGCTAGATTTCTATGTAAGCTTACAGAAATCAAAAGCTGAAATTTCAAATCTGAGGACCTTTCTGCGATCAATTTTTTAATAGTTGATTTCATTGTGGGTTGTTACTTTTAAGTGAGTTTTATATCCTTTTGAAAAAGACCACATCTTTCAAGTAGTCCATTTCGGCAATCACACTTGAGTGGAACTTACATTAAACGTGATAGGAAAAATATAGTCAATGAAAACTATATGTGTGAAGATTATATATGTATGCTGAATTCTCAGTGTTCTAAACCGTCACGTTTCCAGTGACAAAGAAGTTAGAAGAAGGTTGAAGTGAATAGTTTACAAGATTTTAATATTGCGCAAAGCATAAATGTCCAGTATACAGATCTCCGTTTTAAAATACATCCGCAGAAAATGAACCGTGCATTGATACCGAGATCAGTGTCCTTTCTGAACAAAGTAGACGCACCAAATACGTCACTGTGCATGCTACAAGAGGCTGAAGACTTGTGGCTGATCTTGTATGCGAATTTTGTGTATACACAAGAGCCACACGGATCGATCACCTGTGTGCTTTTCTGACTGAGTGATTAACTTGACAACTTGCTTAACAAACGCTATAGAGTAACTTCAGCTTTGGTCTGTTTAGGTGACGAAGGAGCGGACAAGCTTCCGGTGGTATGTTGATAGGACGAGTTTGCTAGCTTCCGATTTGAGGTCACAGTGGGCAGAAGACCTGGTATCGGTGATTCACGGTTGGCGTTACCACCGAACTTCCACGAACGTAAATCCAGACTTGCGTGACTGGTAGAGGAGGAAGTTTTGAGTTGCTCTTGTTCTCGACTCATCTCTAGTACTGCCAAGTATAAATCAGAACGCAGAAATCGTGAATAGGAATCTTTCTCCATCAGGGCTTGAATTCGCCTCTGTGACTGGTCGAATGTGTGCTTCGTTACTGAATCCAGTTCCTTTTCCAGCTGAAGTCTTGTGTTAGAATCCAAGTTCACCTGTAGAATGTAACCGACGTGGAAATGAACGCAAACTGCTGATAGACACGTAGGTACTGGTGAGCAGCAGGGGATTTTTAGCTATACAAAAATTACAAACAACCCATATTTGATCGCAGCTGCCGCACTGCCACATGATACTCCAACTGACCCATTTCGAAGAGGAGCACTAGACTCGAAGTTCGCTCTCACTTGAGCTTGTCAGTGTTGATTATCCTGCTACGACCAGAATTAGAACTGAGGCCACGCTTTCACGAGACAGCCTTGTTCGTCACCCTACCACCGATCTCACATTAGGCAAAACTGAATCACCCTGCGTGATCGTTCAACCATATCCGCTTGTGAATACCACTTAGGCCTCGGGGTCTGTTAACAATGATCTGCGTTCTCACGATTATTAACTAGCGCCAAAATGAGATAACAGAAATCGTTGGCTTTTTGAGAATTATTTTGATTATCGGCGATTAGTAGGGTATTTTGTTTTCACGTAAATTCAACATCACTCAAAGCTAATTGCAAGTGTTACATTCTCGCAAATATTTCAGTGATGGTTGAGCCGTTGGCGGCTCTAACATGAACGAAACTGAAGTCCACTGCTTATTTTCGAAAGTGGTTGACTTGGAGGTCATTGGGAATGTCACAAGATGCAGTGGATTTTGAATGGAATTCAGTTCGTGTGAAGCACCCGCAGCGTTTGAACATCTTGTTCAGTACCGAAAAACCGGCAGTACACAGTAGTCAAAACAGAAAGAAAATACACATCAAGAAACCTTGCAGCTTCAAATTACTCTCTTCAGCTTTCAATGTAAATTCGGTAAATTTCATAAAAGCTGCACATATCAACAACAAACGTGTAAACATGGTATCTTTAGAAAGCAGTGACAGGCTTGGCGTTTCACTTAG
The DNA here is from genome assembly GCA_008508345.1 of Paragonimus westermani. NCBI lineage: Eukaryota > Metazoa > Platyhelminthes > Trematoda > Plagiorchiida > Troglotrematidae > Paragonimus > Paragonimus westermani. The sequence goes on along the minus strand of QNGE01006040.1, from coordinate 19,873 downwards.
ATACACCAAACAAATATGAAACTTGTGAGCTGTTATCCCTATCGAACGAATGCAACCAAAAGTATTCTAAGCTCATGCAAGATGTTGCCAATTTTTGTTTCCAATACATGCATAACTTGCTGTCAACACCGTTCTCTATTTGCTGAAGTCGTACACCTAAAAGGATTACCTCAGTCATTCATTTGATGTATCAACTGAAACAACCTCAAAATATGTCAACATTAAGGGCTTGAAACTCCAAAGCTCGGTTAAGCCTGAATAAACAAAACGATCAACTCCACATGAAGATTGGTAAAACTATGTTTACGATTAGCTTAACGAAAGAGTGGTGATTGCTTATGGGGATAGATTCTATGGATTGGTTTTTGAATGTGCAATCTAGTGGGAATTACTACTATCAAGAAAGCTTCTCCAGCAAATATGTCTTGGAATGTTATTTCTCACAGTGCGCACGATGATACACTAGTCTGTATGGAGTCCCTATGACCGTCGTTCCGAAGAACTGGTCGGGCACATGCATTTACAAGTAAGTTAGTGGAACCGATTTTATTCAGTCAATACACTAGACACCACAGCAGCCAGTAATTAAGATTAGGATTGTACAAACAAACAATGACCTCGGTTAGTGAATTTACTGGGTAGGTAGATGAGCACGAATGCTTCGAATAACCTCATTAAGAAGTGAAACATGGTGACGTGAAGAGTCCTTTGAAGGTCGTTAATGACAGGGTCATCTACGTAACATTGGTTGTCAGGCTAAAAAACTAACGGCAATTTGTTTCAGGAGAACTGGAGAAACTCTTTTTAATGAGTGCTCAAAGTGACCAATACGCCTGTCAAGTTAGTAAGGTCGGTCACGGAAGGGAATAGGCAAATTTCTTCTGAACACACACAAATTTAGATTTCACTAATGGGTCACGGTGTTTTCTACGGTAATCGAAAAAGGAAAATTGACTCTTTTCAAGCTGTGACCTTCTATCACCAGTTCGCTTCTGAAAATTCATTTACTCACTTTCGTAGTCGTAATGCGGCCAAACAAAGTGGTTGGAGAATTCGTCAGTGAATCGTTAAAAATGGTAAAAAAAATTACGAGACGAAGCTATAAAGAACGTTTTGTTTAATTTCATGTAATATTGTAGGTTAATCAGAGTTCACACAAATAACAGGACGGAAGTTGAAAGTAAAGGAATTCTATTACTCTGGGAAGTACTCATCAACACTACTTTCTAACTTTGGAGCGATGCCACCTTTAATTCTGAAAGGTAACCGTCCATTGTTTTTGAACATTTTCGTTCGTACAACTTCTTGATTCGTTATAACTTTGGAAAAAATCGCATGGACGGAACCATTGCTAGAGATTCAAAAGTGTTTGTCTTCTAGAACATTCAAAGTTGTATAAACGACCTAGATTGCTTCCGACCATTGTGATTTCCAATAACGTGCATTCGAGTTTGACAAAAACACGGAGCAACAAAATTTTTCCTTGGTCACTCTACGTGAGCGATTCTCCAGACCACAAATTTCTGCACGGCAAACGATCGCAAGAAATTGGTCATGTGCATATGTTTTAACATTCATGAGGACAGGAGTGTATCGTTCAGCTCAGTCAATGTACACTTGGATGTTGACGTGGACAGGAGAGTAAACAGCACCAGTGAGGCTGATGCAAAAGCTGGGTTGTGGATGTGATGATCAACAAGAGTGGACAGCAGTCCAAGGTGGTAACCATATTTTATCAGCTAACCGTTCCGTCCTAAAAAATTTGTGATGGAAAACGAATTTCTGAAGAACAGCCACTTGTAATGGTGAAAACCCTCAATGGACGTAATCACAGCTACTGGTGATCTGAAACAAAGATACATTTGCACAGTCAGTAGTGTATATGCTACAGTCTGACATTTTGTGGAAGCTAAATGTGTACAATGGTTTACAATCGCTAAAGTTAGGGTTCAGACCGTCAGAATATGTGCACGTGGTTGTTTTGTTCGAAAGCACCGCAAATATGTATCTTTCAGCATCTCCTTGGATGGATTTTGCGTGTCAAACGTGAAACTGCAAGCGGTGCAATTAAGAAACATCTACAGGAATCTAGCCATCAAACAGACCCCTTAGAGCAATCCATGTTACCCGTCTGACAATGGGCAAACATGCGTCAGCCCTTTCCCAAGCGTTTGCTGTACACTATGAATCCACCGTTAGGCTGTCGGAAACACATTGTAGTGAAGATATCGTCACCTTGATATCCCTTAAAGAGAGAGTGAATGTTCTTCATATTCTGATTTATTTTTTCTCGTATTTACCTAGTGTCCACATCTATTATCATCATCACGTAGCGTAATGGTGACTGTCACTTTGAAAATTCCGCGCCTGTGTTCCAACACTTCCAAAAATCTGTGCATCGTTTCGCTTATGTAATTGAACTAAATGGCCACACAATGCTTAGACACATTTTCCATAACGATTGTTGTGTACTTCAAATATCGGGAATTGTTCTGAATACTCTGAATTGCACAACAATTTACAAAACATTGAATTGTTCGATGCCACAGATTGATCGAGTGGTGTATAGTATGGCCCATCCCGTAGCATCTCATTGAAACTAAATTCTCGAAACTGGCAATCGATAGATGGGAACAACGGCAGTGCTGTTCACAGCTAGAGTTGATGGTTTTTTATGAATATGTCCGCTGAGCTCATCATTTAGGTTGCAAACGTTTCACCACTAAGCGAGGTGGTATCATCAATGCATAAGTGTTTCAGGCTAAATATTTTTGAGCATGCAGTGTGATGAAATTCGGCGGATGCTTGCTGCCATCTAACAGAGTGAGTTGACCTTCCGACATGAATTCGTGTTGGTCGTCTTCGTTGTTTTTTAATTTTGATCTGGCTCACCGTTGTATTTGAACTGTGACCAGATGTCCTTTTGGTTATTTCTTGAGCTGGAGTCTGTTTGGATGTTCCCTGTTGCTTCTGCACTTTGACCTCAATTCGGATTATATGTATATCGATTGAGTGAGTCAAATGTTAGTTTTGGAATTACTTTCGATTTGTTATCTATTGCCCGTTTCAAATGTGGCCTGAACTGTTCAAGCTGCTTCGTTTGGGTTTACCGGCATTTGGGCTCGATGATGCCTACTTCTCCCCTGATCCTTGGTTCCCATTGGATCATAGATTTTGTTCCCCTCGATGTGTCTGTTTATTTACCTCGCTGAGTGATACCAAGCTTCGAGGATTTCTCTTGCATGTCTGTTGTTTACACGAAGATTTCTGCGGCGCTCAAGTTGAAGGCGTGTCAAGTTTCATGGTCGTGGACAAGGTCACAGAAAATTGATCGTGCATTTTGATCGCCGAGTCTTGTTTATGTATTCGTGGTGACAATTTCCTCCCTGTTTGGCCGGCGCATTGCTGTTCGCAGTCACTGGGTTTGAGTAATTCCCTTGGTTTTGACAGCATCTTTCATAATGTTGTTGTTGAATCATGTGCTGCCGTGATATCGTGTGTTCTCAGAAGTCTCGCGATCATTTCTGAAAAAATTTGATGTATGGTCGTGCGATTTGTTCTGTTGATGGTTTGGTAGAGTTGGAATCTCTTTCTTTCCTCAGTTAACACCGTCTGATGGAATTTCACGAGCATCCGTTGCGAAGAAATACTCGGTACAAGTAGTTTTCTTCCATTCTTCGGAGCTCAGCGGTACTGCATTGTGTTTCACATCGTTTGAACAATGTTCGAATGTCGTTCCTTTCATAACAGGCGGATCGGTTAATGCAACAAAAACACTCTGCCTTTTATAAGAACATGCATCCGTCGAACTCCATCAAACTCTACACTCAAAACTATACGCTGAAACACTGACGTGTGGATGACCTCATCTTGCATGATGGTGGAACGTTTGCAACCTGAATGTCAGGCTCGACGAACTGCCAAACTTTGTCTCCAAGCCGGTTTTGAGTGATTAGGAAATGCTTCTTTTTTCACAGCAAGCCCAATGACATTCGCTGCAGAACATACAACTGTCTATAATCCTAACTCTCGCTCAGTGGTCAACGTATGATCAATACCATTGTAAAACGATACTCAGTTGAAGACACTGATGCACAACAAACCAGAAGCATGCGGAACAAACTCACTTTTATTGGTGGATGTTGTCAAACATATGGAATTGCCGTATACTGGTGTATTTTGGTACTCCAGAACTTTGATAGCAGATGTGGCTTTTCGTCTGGCAGAACAACTTTTCGATAATAACCAAGATTTTGTCTGTTAGCAAGTCTGACATAAGTATGGCTATTCATTGTAAACTCTATCTATTGTGGAATGTAGGTTTGAACCGAAAAAACAGTTTTGACAAGATTTTAAGGATCTCTGTTCCTCATGGAAACTACTTTCAATGAAACAGAATGAACAGCGGTTTTCTCATTAAAATACAGAGCAGAAAGCAAAAGCTGTTTTGCATTCATTTTGAGTCTAGAGCAAAGTTAACATACATAACTATATGCAAAAGAAACCCAATAATGTCTTATTGCGCAATGGAAAAACCGTGGAATCGACATTGTTGGTAACATGCAGCGGATGTACAGCATTTGATACACATTTAGATGACTAAGAGAATCTACCGATTTGGCACTTTGGACTGCTTGAATGTGTTTCAGAGGTAAACTTAATATCACAGTTCGCAAAATGAGTTGTAGCTTGTTTTAGTGACAGAACTGGATCAACCCCAAACAGGAACGAATATTCCATCCGTGTCTACAGTTTTAACTTATTCATAAAGCGGGAGAAATAGAACACAACGTTTTTCATAAGGTGGCTAAATGAAACCAGCGTTATTTGTGATACTTGTGAACAAAGTTTTGTGAACTCCGCAGCCGGCTAGCAACCAAATAAACCAGTGTTTCACGGTGTAACTAACCAGTTGCTGTTTACGCCTCGGAATTTTTCCAAATGAGTTGTCTTTTTCTAATATTCTTCTGATTGTCTTCAATTGTTTGAAGCTCAGGGAGAAATCAGGATACCAGGGTATATCACCTGGGTCAGGGAAGTAATGCTCATCTCTGATCATTGTTGTAGCAAAACTCCGTAAACAACGTATTAAAAGTTTGGTTTCATTTTCCTCGCACACAGATATCTCAAAAACCCTCCGCCATAGTGCGGGGAAGATCATTGATTTGCGAATTTAAATCGCTTCCTCATGTAGATGTTAATGTTTATCTCAAACTCTTTCTACCGTTGCGTTTACGATTCTAGCCATTTAGGCAATGTCTGCAGACCAGTTACCGGGTTCTTGAACGTTTAATCTTTACTTTTTGTTGAAGGACACGCTTGTGCGTCACGTAGGTCAATATGACACCTCTGGTTTCTTTGTGCTTGGGAATATCCTGCTTATTCCATTGTTGCTCATGAAACAAGAAATGGCCTATGCCTCGCCTGTGCAAGAGGTTTTTTTCAGTCCAACAACATCGCAATAGACAAAAACAGCAATTCACTCTTTTTGGTCTTAACTGCAATCACTGTCATATTGTGCTTTATTTCGTCAACTAAACTGAAAGCTAGTGTTCGTTAATCAAGAGAGAACATTGGTGAATTTTTGACCACTCTTCGATTGTCGCACAAACAAACGAGTGAATATTTTAACCGAATCAACTAAGATCACAGACTTGAAAAGTGTTTCCCAGGGTGGTAGAAGCGCAAATGAGAATACGTCCAATCAGCACGGTATTGTGTTCATCCATAGGGTCGTCTTAAGAGACAGGCACCTCAAATCTTTGTTCCTGAAAACAACCGAAGCCTGCTGGAAGGTGACTAAGTTTGGGACAAACGTGTAGGTTGCTTCAGACCTATTGCAATCCATCTTTGAGTTCATGAATTCGTCTTAGGACACTGGACCTTTTAGTAGACCGCCACTAAGAGTTATGATTGATTTATGAGCGAGTAATGAGTCCTTAAAGTTTTTTACATTTGACAGACTGGAACAGGATTTTTCTTCGTGAAGTAGAGGTAATGTGCATAGGTCCATATACTTCTAAAAACACAGGATCATTTAATTTCACACAATTTGCATTCAGTGTTCATCTCATTCATTGATTACTTTCTGGTAGTAAAGTATTGTGGCTGAACAGAAAAGAAATTCTCCGAAAATCAGTGGGCAAGATTTCAACAGTGCGGTGGGACAATAGTATCCACTACGAGCTTTTCTAACCTACGTCGTAGCAACATGTTAAGCTTTGCTTGCGAGTGAAACTTTGTTGTTATAAACAGGTTAATTATCTCAAATGTTTAGGATTGTCACGAAACGCTCCCAACAAAATGAGTGAAAAGGGAACCTATATGATATTTACTCGATAATCATTTTGAGCAGTGCCTATATGCAGTTGCACATAACTAGGTTCTAAGTGAGTATAAGCAACACCCAAGGCAAATTATTTTGTAGTCGTGTACACGCGAGTCGGTATCTATGTGGGAGTCTTCAGTAGCATTACACTGAGCTTTCTGGGGATCAGAGACATTACACTAAAGAGCAGATGTGTTTGGTTGATAGCCTCCTTCTGAGTCACAAGATGTCGCGTTACGGTATAGAATCTCAGACTACCGAGATTACGACAAAATTGTGAACAATGCTGAAGATTCCTACCAACATCCTCAGACTTACTAACATTTTTTTATCAGAAACGAAGTCTGTCAAGCACGTATGGCTGTCTACAAGCCACAGATAAGATAACATTGAAAAGTTAGGCTCGTGTGCAGTGCGCGCAATTTAGACATTCTATTTTCATAAGTCACACTAACTAGTATTGGTGGGGGACATTTCTCATTTGCGCTCCAGACAAAATCATTTTAACGAACAGGCCTCCGTGTCTGCCTTTTCGGTGTGTAAGAGAACTAGATATTACAACGCTTCAAGCTATTGAGCGTTTTGTTGATACACTTAGTGTACGAATTGTTGCAATAGGTCTCACAACGGCCGAAACTAAAACACGTGACCACCACGTGGAGGTGCGTGATAATCAATCCGCAAAACAATTGAACCAATTCTCGTTGAAGGAGGAATCGAACAAGGTTAGCTGATGAAAAACAGAAGAGCTTACTTATGCTCTGACTTGAAAAATATCAGGATGGATCGATAGATTAGAGTGGATGAGTAGCCATTTTGGCTTCAAACCGAGGCAGTCAGTTTAGGTAAGTGAGTTCTAACTGAACCAGACCTGGAAATGAACTATCTAGTGAGGGTGAAAAATATTTTAATATCAAACAACACACATTCGGCTATAAGGTAACTTGTGAATCCATTTGAAAATTTAAAGTGTATTGCTATTAGTCAGTTGCTGATAGGTCTATATCTGTCATCGATCTAATTGGAACTAGACCTATGAGTGGCAGTTAAGGAAACGTTGCGCGATTCTGAGTTGAAAGCATTGCATGTGTTCAGTACATTGGAGAAGACCATGACCGAATAACTAATTAACAAAGAGGTTCATTTCGGCCAACCATAAACACCTTACGTTTCGTGTGATGCGGACACATAGGCATCCAAATGGGACCGTACAAATCACAGTAACGAGAAACATCAATTTATGTAGCCCGGAAACGCACGAATAATGCTGGCGCAATCTCTAAAAGGACGAGTGGTGTTCTGTAAGGCGACTGATAGCAAATAAGCAGTGGGGATTTCGCTTCTGTTTAAAACGTTGGGTAAACGTATGCTATGTTTTAAACGGTGGTCAAGTGCTCACCCTGACTTCAATATGGATGAATAGTCACTACCATTCAACCACTTTCCTTGAACATAATCACCTTTTAGCAAAACAGATTCCCACTACACTATCCCATCCGTGTCTGTTTGTCGGATTGCAGGCGCTGCACCAGACAGATTGAAATTTCACTCTAAAGCTGGTATACAACCATGAAATTTTCTACCTTGAAACATATTTATAAATGACAGGAAGCAACGGTCCATGAAAGAGTTGTATGTCTCGAGGTATTAAAGCATCGTCAGCGGTTCAGCTCCTCATTCAGGTTTGCTCCAAAGTGTATGGTTGATTCAGAATTAAAGAGTCGTATCTATCTGACATACCATATGCAGATTTGTTTCTTTGTTTTGAGAAACCGTCATTTTCGTGCTATTTTTGCTGGCTACTCACAACTAGGCGGGTCTCAACTAGCTCTCTAACTTGATTGGGAGTTAAAACGGTCTAAGATAGTCACGTGCAAAATGAGCACAGCAAGGTAACGAAATTTTCTTTGAACTATTGTGGGGTATTAAACTTCACCCTGAAGAATGTGTTCTAAGGTTGTGTGGTCCAACGGAATGTGGTTCACAAGAGATAATGAAATAAAGTCAGGCTCATCAACAGTTAGATCCCGATCCATTTATCGGTGACTTGATGGTCTCCTTGGATTTCATTTTAACTCTAAGTTTTCAGGTTCTCGATTTAACAAGAGCTATGTCAAAGGTTACTTCACGGTAGTCGAGCAAAGCTTATTCTATAGAGCTCGTCTGGTCATACGGGCGATTAAATCCTAGGTCCTAACACCACCATTGTAAACACGACTACTGCTTTGAGCTAAATCCATTGTACCCGGCCTGGAGGTTTGGTCATAAAATTGGACTTCGTTCATGTAAATAACAATTAAACAGTTGGAAAATTCAGTACTAAAGGAGATGCATCTTGATATTAACAATATTATTATAGTAACATCGAGAAGACGTCCAGTAAAATGTGTTTAGTAGGGCCGGTTTTAGAAACGCTCGTGAGGAACCCACAACCTATCTTGCGCAGTAAGGAAGAAAGCAGGTCCTTTGGTGATGTCATGTAAACTGGAAACATGAGTAAGCGTATCTCCGAATGTCTGATATATTTGTCAAAAGGATCTTCCTGTAGGGCAACTCCTGTGCAGTCATATACAAGTTATCTTAAAAATAAAATCCTGGATTTCTTGGATAAAAGTACGTTCGACCAAACTTCACCATCGTCTGTTCGAGGGCTTCAAAGTAGCCTTATCTCCAGATCAGTCTAGAACACGCAATTGAAATTACAAAATATACTATGTAAATATATTTATTTGTCTTATCGATTGCTACCCGCTAACTTTAATCAATGAGCGACCAATAGGAGATTTTGAAGGAAAATATGATGGTAGCTTTTGATGCAAAATCACTCTATAAACCTTTCGCCAGTCGAAATGATGTTCATTAGTCACGACTTAGTAACAGAGCACATGTCTCTTACACCACCTTTAATCAACATATGTCGACTGTTGCGATTGTATGCTGGGAACATCAAGTCATTAATCAACGCTGAATCACGCTAACAAGCCGATGCTGTAGCAATGGGAAGTCCATCGGGCCTATACTCACTGATATTTCTGTGGTGCATTTTAGATGACAAACAGAAACCGCGATTCACTCCGCAAAGCTGTCTGCAGGAAATATTGATAACTTTCTGTGTGTGCGTGTGTGTGACTGAAGACAGTATGCTGACGAACTCTGTGCACAACTCAGAAATCTTCAACAAAAAATTTCGTTCATCACAAAAGTTCAGAAGAATAATAAGCCTTCCTTTTTAGATACGGAAATATCTGTTATTGATGGTGGGTGCATTACGAGAATAGTGCATGAGAAGTCTACTGAGCGGGGAGTATGTTCATTTCAAAGGTTCTCATCAACACCATGAAAGACACTTTGTGACACTCATCACTGTCTTGTGATGGACACTAAAACGTTACACGTAAGCTGTTGTAGAATTAAGACCAGTGTCTCAACCGAATTCACTGTCCTCTAAAACTGTCTTCTCAGCGTAATTTGCCAAGAATTTGTTTTTTAAGGTGGCTGTTAAAAGTGCTGGTCGAAGAGTCACTGGGTAAAAAATAACGCTCTGTAGAACGCCAGTGTTTGTCGGCTTCGATTAACAATATTACGGATTTCAAAGTACATTCCGCCAACGATTACTATATGATCAACTGAAACAAATGAGATACAAACCAGAAACGTCAAGACGAAACCATTGGCAACTCCTGTTCAGTTTATTAAATTCCTTCTCTGATTCAAAAATGCATTCGGCCTTACACATAGACACGATTAATTTAACGGAAACTATTCTCAGTGGTTGGCTGATTTCTGAGCGCATACACAGTGAGTGGACTGGCAGCTGTTTCTCTGAATAATGTTGGAAATCGGACTCTTTTTTCCATGTACCAAAAATACACACTATGCTCTAGATTTCCATTAATTGACAATGTTTGCAACCGCAAGTATTTTTTAAGGAAATTGCCAAAGTGAGCTGACGATGACGAATTAACCGAAAAAAATAGGTACAGGCAGATTGTCAAGTTTGGAACCATGCGATGTTCCAGATAACTTGTTGAAAACAATATACAAGAAGTCATTTTAAGATGGTTGGAAATTTTGTTCAAACATAGCCAAATATACAAGCATATAATAAGGATGCTAATGTGTATTCGACTATCTCTCAACTGAGTCACGTGTCTTGCTGTTTTTCACTGGTGTTGCTAGGAGCGTAATGTTGAAGTACGAACCTCCACAACTGATCGCAAATCACACAATCATGCACATTTACATACGAGATATGTACAGGGCGATCCTTCAGATTTTTGATGGAGTCGAGTAAGCATTCGTTCATGAGTCTAGCCATTTTCCTTTCTCTTATCCCTTCATCTGGGATAAAGATTTTGCACTACAAACGGGTTTCATCGTTTTATTCACTCGGTCAATCCTTTTCTCAGGCAGACTTTGGATATATGTAGGTTGCACTTTTGTAAAACGTCCTGTAAACCTAATCAGCGAAATCACTCAGAAATGATGATGGTTTTGTTTGTGAGGCAAATAAATTGGATGGATGATGAAAACTGAGCACTTGGCGGTCAATATATGCAGTGATCTGTGCGTGGCCGGGTGAGAATGGGCACTTTTTGTTCCCAGATGCCTACTGAACAATGCATGGTGCACAACAGAGATCGATTGAAGAATTTTCAGAGTCATTTAAAGCAGCAACCGAATGCTGTTGACTCGAATTTCAAAATTTTCTGCTGAAACTAAAACCTGTTCTTCTACAAACTAATTGATTCACTCAAAAATTGTTTTACTCGACTTATTAAAACCACGCAAATGTCACAATTGAATTTCAGCCGTTTATTATCCGTGAGGTTACTTAATTACACCTCATTAAGTGAACTCTGTAAAATCAACTAATTGTCACAGTTACCAGAAAAGTAAGGAATACTTTTCGGCAATTCGATAGTTCTAGTTTAACACGTATACAAAACAATATATAGTCAACTAGAACTCAAGCACGTTCAGAATGCAACTGTACATTGCCATAAATTTGTGAAATGCTTCTATCCGTTTTGTCGTTTATTCGAAATCAGTTTGACGTGACAGTGGAGCGTTTGCACGTTCTTAGCCAGTAAGTACTCGACCGACTGCAATCGACGGGTACCGATTTTGGAATTTACACAAACTGGATTCAACACAATCGGAGTGAATTTTTTCTGAAACAAAATCTGACAAAAATGAAGCCTAGTAGTTTTAAACTCTATCTCCTACTTATTGTCGGTTCAGCTTTAAACATCGAGCAGAACTCTAGTAATATTGTTTGTTTGCATCGATTGCTAGTCGGTTTTTTTCAATCGCTCTCAGAATAAACGACAAGTAGATCCAAGGACAGACTGGAGCTAGACGAATGTCACGTGCTCTCCTATTCTAGACATGATGTTTCACCCTCACTATCAAGTCAATTGGAGACAGTAAGTTAAGTTTTGTTAATTAGTGGTGGTGAGTGAAATCCGAGATGGTTCACATTTATTTGGCAGATTTATTGCTCAAATGCCTGGAATTAAAGGCAATTCTGTGACCTTTTTGGCTTTTGACCTTTCGTCTGAGGAAATAGTGAGCTGTTTAAACAAAATTTATGTGCTTTTTGCAAGACAATGGACGGTTTATACTGTTCGAACCTACCACGGCAATTTTTGAATTAGTTCCGGTTAGTTGGGGGCATACGTACTCTTTCATTGTGGTGCTGGAAAGTCATCGTGCATGTCAGAATATTTCAATGTGCTCGAAAGTTCATTAGGATTAATGGTCTAATTGTATGGTGAAAAACCAACCCATAGGACGTAATTTAAACGAAAAGTTGAGAAAAGTTTGGCGATTTTAGTTTAAAAAATTTAAATCAACTGATTGATGTGATTTAAATTTGTTTTTTCCTCAGTGCTCTTAGCAAGATTGATCAATTTTATTCCATAGCTGCATTCAATCCTAGTTATCCTCATCGCTGATGTATACTTTTAATTGCGTTCAACCACAGCTACAGTCTGTCGCATCTTTGAACTCACTCGGGTGAATGTTGCACCAGTTGTACGCCACGTAACATATTGTAATTTAGTTGTTAGTGTTCAAACACAATCATAAACGTACAGAAAACTTCTGCAGAATGTGGGTTGGTTTCAAAATCTGAAAATTCCTACACTGTTAACGTGTTAACTTGTGTGTGACAAAGCACATCACGTAGAACGATGAGCACAAATTTCGTTCATTGTGTCGAGTGAAATTAATCACCGAACGGAACATATTGTGAGATGTCTCCGGGGGATCATTAACTGACGTTTAGGAAGACATCATAACCAAATTAGGAGACTGGAGGATATGTATTTGTGCTTTTCTGGTTGAACGGAAGTTGATCTATTGTCATAGAGTCAGTTCCACACAAAAGGCATGCATACATCGTGATAGAGAGAACTACCATTTTCGTGCTATCAGTCTACTTCAAGCGTTTACAATTTTCAGTGTTATCGAACACAAACGGTTGTCAGGCTGCTGTTCTCCCCAGTAATGTGTGTAATCGTTTATTTTCAGGAGTAACACTCCTCACCAACAATTTGGTTGTACACGATACTGTAAGCTCATTCTGTTCAGTGAAATAAGCGATCTGTATATGATATATGAGTTTACGTTCATTAAGTTTTCAGTTATACGGTTTGTAATTTCTGTATCGTTGTCCGATAGAAAGTCTTTTTGTATTTTTGAGGCATTAAAGTTACCTTTGCAGGTTTGCTTACAAAGAGGATGTGTGGAATGGTTAAAATTGTTATCGTCTGTTCTTTTAGACTGTAAGCTCACTGCTATTTTCATTGTTACAGCAAAGTAAATTATGGCTAGTAACAATTAACGCACCAGATTAACAACGAACGCTTGCTACAGTACCGTACAAGTACGGTATATCTAATAGAGACAGAACTCTGCGTCAACGTAATGCCAGAATTCCATCTACTTATGTGGACACCTCTTCGAAATAGCCACTGATATACATAACAGTACGTTGTTTACAAGCAAACTCAAAAAATTGTTGCGAAGTATTATGGAACTGATGGTCTTGATGCTCCAAAACCCTATAGATTTTTGAATGGCAACATGTTCTTTAGCAAAGGGAAGAAGAAAATTCGCGGAGTTTTAATGCTACTGCAGAGTTGTGTTCAACCGAGGATCTCTGTAACTTTTGAGTGCGCGATGAAGAACGATCTACCTCAATTTGTTTAATGCAATCAGAGAGTCTGTTCACTCAGATCCATTGAACCTACATCTGTCACGATGTGTCGCTCAGTATACTAATATTCTGAGTTCCTATCAAACACAAATCGACACTAGTTTCACTGCTACCCCATAACACACACACACTTATCTTGCTGTGGAAACTGAGTGTTACTTAAGCAGGCATTGAATATTCGAAACGGTTCGCATGGATTCGTTCCTCTGACTTTTCTTGGTGAAATACAGATCGTTCAGGAGAAAAGTAAAGTCTACACGGACCGGCCTTGGTTCAGCAAGATTAGAGCAACACTGAGTTGCCTTCCTCAGGTATTATGATGTTTGCATTTCAGCAGAAGAACAGACTATCGTCGAACCGGTGGTTCTTTCGTTTTGATTATCAGACTAGCACAGGCGCTATGAACAAGTGTCAGGTGGATTTACGAGAGAAATTCGATGGGCATGAACTGCTTTCTTTCTCACTGGAAGGCCATAAACTGGAAAGCAATGTGGAGTCATTATTAGTTGGCCTGCTCGTTACACGAAGCTCATACAAAGTGATTTGTTACAATGTTTCGGTGGCTTGTCATAGGGATTAGACGTTGTGTTAAGAAACTATTGACCGTAATTTCCACAGCAACTGGTCGGAAATATTTTCTAGGTGGTTGTGTACTGATGAACAAACGTCTGAACCAAATTTATGACAACATTTTCCGAGTGGTTGGTGAGGTTACCCTGGCATATGCAGTGTTGACAAAGCCGCCAGAGTTTGGAGAGAGGATGTTCACGAGTTCTAATTGCGTACGCTATGGTATGATGCTTGTGTTCAGTCACAAGTGTAATGAACGCGATTAGAATTCTTTTTAGTTGCATTGAATGTTTATGTGGGTGCTAGTTATTCGTTACTCTAAATATACATCTTCACTTCACTGATTAGGAAGAGTAAGCTGTGCACAAGAGATAATTAAATTGGAACAACGCCTATAGGCATACCTACATACACAGATTACAACACGCAAGATATTTCGGCGAAAACGGAGGAAAAGCATTAGACCGAGTGGCTTTCAACTTTGTCAGCAACCACCCTCCTATTAGAGAGATGGTGAGAAAAATATGTGGAGAACTGAACAGAATTTGGTTCAAATGTCTTAATTGCTGATGAGGAATAAACAACTTTAGTAAACGTCACGCGTAACAGGCGCCAACAGTCGAATACTGGTTTTTGGGTATTTAATCACAATCTGTTAACTGTCTACACTTAATTGAATGTACCGGGTTATTTACGTTGTCATCAAAACGCTCATGAAAATGCCCTACAGAACCGTGGCAACTGGATGGACGACTGGTCGCTCCTTCGTGGGAACAGTGTATTCAACGATGGTGACTGTACCGATGAAAGAGATATCCGATCAAGTATAGGGGCGCTTGTAAGCATATCGAACGCCAGACAAAAGAATTCGACAAGCCAAGATTTGAAAATTCTGGCTTACGGGCTTATACTAACCACAAGTGAACCACAAACGTAGTTTTGACAGTAGTTACAATAGACGGTTGTGAACTCTTGTACACTGTCCATTAACCATAATACTTTTGAATATAAATCTGTAGATTTGTTTTTAACAATTTTACACCATCTGACTCTGAACAACTCTCGGTGTAACATTTGTTAACAATGCGGTCACACATAGTCATTGAACTGTATGGTAAGTCAGTGAAATATGCAGGTGGCCTATTACTGTGACAGCTCATTAGTCAGCAACTGAAGCATTTCTTAAGCTCATTGAAGCAAACGTTCAACTTCCGAGCAAAAATGCGAAAGTGTCAAGTGTTTGACTGTATGAAGTGGACCGAAATGGGTTTAGGGAAAATTTTGTCCCTTGTGAGCTTTGAACTTCTGTTGACAATCAAGAATATGCATGTGTTCATGGATTTCGTTAGAAAAAAACAGCCCATTTTTCGATGAGGGTTCCGTTTGCTCAATTCTTCCACTGGTCGGAAAATTTCTTTCGACGGGACAGCAAAATCTCTCCGAGTAAGACGTACTGGAAATTCTATGTTAATGCGAGTGCCAGTAAGGGTTGTGAGTGCTACTCAACTTATTATGGCCGGATTCTCGTGTAGTTTCCTCAGCTTTTACGCCTCCTTTCGTTCATAAGCTAAAATCACTCATCCGTTTTGTACGTGGTCTGCAACTGAGCAAGCACCGGCCATGGCCGCAGACGGGGTTGAGCTAGGGTTTTGCGAACAGTCGGTGTCAGTGACCACCAGCAAAGTGGTGGGCAGCTGTTTTGACTTTGCTAACTTTCATCAACACCACGCAAGTCAGAGAACTGAACGCACGAACAGGCGGCACGTTGGGCTCACCTGCCCGACCACAGGGTTACTGGAACGTATGTGAACTTTCCACGGTTTCGCTAGTGGTCACTAGGTCCGACTGTTTGTACATTCCGTACTATTCATCACTCCCCAAGAGAAGCCCTCATGTTCCATGCCCGAATCACGACAACACGTAATTGGTTTGTACAGAGGTTTGATCGACACACAGTCATGAAAAAAAGAACAAACTCATCGCTATAAAAAACAGAAGGACAAAGTCAGAGAGACCTAACTGAAAGGAACCGTCCATACTGAAAACATCCGAATCCAAAATATGTACGTCGAGAAAACGAATAATCACACCGTAATTGCAAATAAGGTGTCAGCGAGACAGCTTTGTTGAGAATTTCACTGACTCATGTTATCAGATGAGCTTACCTTGAAAACATCCTCATCAAAAACTCAAAATTTACATCATTGAGCTTGATTAGCTGCCATCTCATCACTGATTCTGTGAATCCCTAGGTCCTGAGTCTGCTAAACCATCCCCACCTACACTGGTCAATCCGAAGGTGGATGGCTTTATTTCTGTGCAACACACTCATCTGGTTAATTAAGTCAGTGGGCGAGAGTATTGCCAAACAGTTCGGCATGATAAACGAATAGCTGGCATTCCAAATGCGTAAAATACTCACATAACAGAGCGATAGTAATTTCAATTATGATAGCCGGTCGGGCTCATAATTGTTTTCACCAGAATTTTTTTAGTTTTTATTAGTCCCTCTAAAGATAAACACAATTTTATTAGACTGTGACGGTGGAGTAAGGTTCAGGTGGTGAGAACTTAGTCAGCCAATCAGGCCTACATTTACCGTCATAGATTGAGTTTTATTAATAAGTAAGCACAATGATGGTTTGATGGGCTCCACTGTTTAGCCTTCAGGGTTGGATAGGTTGGGTTATATATCAATACTACCACATAAAAACAGCTGACGTTCGCCGTAATCGAGTGGTCCAATGTGAGGATTGGGCTCATTGTAAAGATTTTTCCTGAATTCGGTTACCACCGGTGGAACTACTGTAGATCAAACCCTGATTTACAAAGTTCTCACCCATAAGATGTTATGGTTATTTGAAATCAGTGAAGTGGAATTACAGTTTGTTCGACCTTTTGTCTGGGTTCTGAAGGTAAATGATTAGGTAAGGCATGGAAGGTCACATGAAGTCTGGATATCTTGCAAGTATCAACTTGAATTCATTTGTTAAGCATTTGCTTCGTTCTGATCTTCAATCCACCCAGTGCTTCTCGCTTGGGTTCAGACATGGGGTTTTTCCAATTACATTCCACCCTTGGGGTTCTTTTACAATTCTGTGTCAAAATCAAACATCGCTGCATTACGCATTACCATGTGATGTCTTTGATGGTACTGCCTCATCCATGATTTACCGATTCAACTCCATACATTAGTATGGATTTCAGAAGAAACAACCGGTATACGTGAATTAACCGGACAAGTCATACGACAAATTTCGCAAAGCTGCCTCCATGGTTCTGGGCACTACGTTATTTCCTTACAGTGTAAACCCTAGACCAAAATTAATCAAACTTGCCACCAGCACCATATTTAAGCTTGTTGGACCAAAAGGTAGATTATTCTACAGTGTACACGCGAACTCTGCAATTCTATGCCAAATTTGATCAATCCATAATTTGAGTAGTGATTTTGTGGTGTTGTACATATAGCCATCAGTAGTCAATTTGGTGAAAAAAACGTCATACGGAACTATAGCTTTTACTGCAGTAAACATTCAGCTTATTGGAAACATACAAGTGCTTAGGAATCTATCGCATCCATATGACACATTTTGTGTTAATTTAAAAGTAGAAGTTAAATGTTCTTAGAAGTTTTCATTTCAGTCCGCTCTCGAATTCCATAAACTACGAAAGTCTGTTCATCCGTATGTAGTCTTCTTCTTGTTGTCGACTAACCAAACGCCGGAAGAACGCTTCACCGAACGATAAATAGTCAATTTACTCTCTAGTGGTTTGTCACTACATGTTTCTCGTCATGTGTGGGCTTTTTGTGCGTCACACAGGTGACAACTCGATGTTTGTATTATGAAAATTCTGCATGGCATCAAGTGATGTGACAAATCAACGCCCAGTTCTTTCGCAACTTCGGCCTGCAGTGTACGGCTGTGAATCGCTTGCACACTTAGGTTGAGCCCCTGTGGTCGACTGATGTCTTTACGGGAAGATACTACTTCGGGCATTGTTAGCAGCCGCATGCGTCATATATTAATAACTCAAGCATTACGAACTCGTTGTTCAAAGAACGAACCCTTTAACAGACGTACGTGGCGCACAGCCCACCCTGATTGACGGAGAATCTGCGGGTAATCAGTTAAGTTACAAATTGAACATCACACACTTGATCACAGACCTGTCCCTTGTACAGCCTTTTGGCCAGCCTTTTTCGAAATCAAACACTCAAATCACGTTTTTGTGAGGCTAATATGTTGATTGCTTAATTTACCTCATGTCAGGGACGATGTGATTATCATAACTGAAAGCTAGATTATTATCATAGACTAAAAATTACTAAGTTTGAATATCCTCTAACGGGTTTCGATGAATTTGAAGATTTTGACCTATCCAGGAGGTGCCAACCGTATAGCTATTGATTTGAGTTAACACGGTAATATTATCTCCTGTCGGGACGACCAGCCAACCTAATCAACACTTGTAGGATAAAGTTGTTGAGCGCTCAGAAGCGATTATTCGGCCAGGTCCAGCGTGAGACCATAGTGATCAACAGGGTTACCTCGTTAGAGCATGGCCAAGGTCCCAACCTGTGTGCAATATTTTGTTTCGGAAGAGGCTGCCTAGAAAATCTGTCTGAGTACCGAGGTTGCGGACAGATATGATTGTTCATTAGTAAGTAATTTTCAGTCTCATACACGTAAACTTGCAGGTAAATCCGTGATCATTATGCGCTTCTTCCACATAAGCATTAAGACCATTAGTTAACCCACCTAGAACTCGTGCGCACGATTGTTCTGCTCTTTTTTTAATGGGTGAAGGGATACAGTTTACAGAAAGCTGGGGAACTCATAGCAGGTGAAAAAATGGCATGCAGATCAGCTCACTGATATAATATCGCATCTCTCTATGTATAAGTCGTCAGTGGAAAAGCCAACTGATTTAGACTAGGATATCAAGCAGCACGAGTTCACTTCATGAGAAGAGAGAGATAGATTCTAGGCTGGACTTGAAATGCTTATCATATTTGTGGGTTCTACCGATTTTTATAGGTATATGTTGAGTGTGCCAAAAATGGAAAACGGCTATGCTCGTAGACCACTGTTATCAAGTTAGTGTTGTCTTAATGATATTGCGATTGCTGTAACAGAAAGAACAGCTTGAAAGCTACTATGGTGACTACAACAATAACACTAATAACACTGTGCAAGCCTCAATACCGAAAGTAGTAGATGAGGCTGGAACAACTGGGTCAGTAGATGAAAGTCTAGTACGATAGGTGTACGTATGTAGCTTTGGATTTCTGAGGAGTCTCGATGAAGAATGGACAGCAGATATAATTTATTCACGCAGATAGACCATTTTCCACATAAAGTCTATATTGAAATCACTCGGATTACTGTCTCTCAGTGAGTCACCACTAGATAAGTCTCATTCACTCAACCCGATTGTTATTTATGGGGTTGTAAACATCCGTCCTCTGAGTTAGGCAGAGGTGGCAACAAGAAAATACAGGCGAACAAGTTTGTGTGACGTACACGGTGAATCGTTTAGTAGCCTGACTGCTGATTTTTAAAAACGACGAGTATGCGTAGTTGAATTGGTCATTTGTATACTTGTCGCTGTGTACAATTTTAACCATGACTTCGTTTATATGTTTCGTTGTCTTTTCTTATGTGACATGCGATGTGAAATATGCCGCTAAATTTCTCACTGTGTGTTTCAGACTTCTTTTTGTTGCGCCGGTCAAATATTTTTGG
>QNGE01006039.1:0-35865 GCA_008508345.1 Paragonimus westermani | reverse complement strand
GAGCGCCTGGTGGAATATTTTGAGGGTCAATTCAGCTGGCCCCCTACTATGTTGCCACCACAAACTCTTAGTGTAGCACTCTGATCAGTACATTTGGAACCACCTACTAAGACTGATGTTCGTAATTGCACTTTAGCTCTTAAAAGTAGCACACGACTTCGTGTCAGCACTTTCCAAAGAAAGTAAGGAGGTGTCAGTGAAGGCCTTGATGCAATTTTTCCAACTTGTGTGGACAACGGAGATCATCCCTTCATGCTTAGGCCACTCGATAAAAGTTCCAACATTCAACAAGAGTCCGCAACCCTTGCGAAAACCAAAAGGAAATTAGCTTGACCCCAGTCTTCTAAGGTTCTGGTATCCACTATAGTTCGTCGACTCACTGCACCTAGGGAGGCAAACATTGGGAAAGAACAGACAGGGTTTCGCCCTGGCCGGGGATGCATAGATCACACTTTTACTCCTCGTCAAATTCTGGAACAGCGTCATGTGTACCGCCGGCCAACAATTGCCGTATTTCTCGACTATGAAAGTTCGTTCGATTCGGTGGGTCGACCCACACTCTTGGTGTTACTTAGACGCACACATACTGTATCGCCTTATTCCCATACTTCGGCTCAGGTTAGAGCTTACGGTAAATTGTCTAACAGTTCCAATACCTGAAGCGGCTTACGTCAAAGCTGTCCATTTTCACCACTTCCGTTCAATGTCGTCATGGACGAAATAATGGAGGACTGTCTGCGGTACTCACAAGATGCCAGGGTAGACCTTATGTCTAGTGGAAGATTGATCTTCATTATGCTGACGACAAGATTATGGTTCGATACTTTCCAAACAGCACAAACGACACTAAAAGCTATTTCGCGTTCCGCTAAATGCTTTGGAATGCACTTTGCAGCCTCAAAATACAAAGTGCTTCTGCAAGATTGCTGTGGTTACGCAGGTTTATTGTTGGATAACGAAGTCATGGAGGTTGTTGGCCGGTTTGTGCACCCGAGAAGCTGCATCAGCGGCGGCGGTCGTATAAAGAATGAAACAGAAGCGCGTATCTCTAAAGCTATGACAGCATTCGCTAGTCTAGGGCAGCCCTGGCGACAGAACGGCGACAGGCGGCAGTGAGGACTGTACTACTTTACGGCAGCGAAACTTGGCTGATCAAAGTAGATGTGAACCGCCTTCAGGCATTTCACCACCGATGTTTGCGTTCGATCGCTCGTATTGGGTGGCGCCGGCGAGTAAGTAACGAGGACGTCAGGAAGCGGGTAATTGGGAGTGATTATCAAACGAGTTCTTTTGTTCAATCCTTACATTTGCACTGACTTAGATGGTTAGGTCATGTACTAAGGATGTCAGCTAGTCGCCTGCTACACCAAACACTTTGCCGACGCTGTGGCCGACTGGCGCAAGGCGCGAAGTGGACAGTTGATGGCCCGACGCAGAGAAATGAAATCGTTCACAAAGGGGTTGACCACTGTAGGTTAGGTTTGTCTCCCGGGCTGGGGAACCCGCGACCCACATAGTCAACGGTTGGAGACGTTAGGTGAGATGACGGCCAATCGAGCTCAGTGGCGTGAATGTTGTTGTCGCTGTTTGGCCGAGTTGTCTCGGAAGTAGGTGTGCTTAATGATACGAGGCAATGAGAGCTGTAGGAAAGTTGCCTCGCTGATGACGTCTTACTTCTATCTACAGCTCGGTTGTTTGTTTGAGAAGTGTGAGCACTTTGATGTTGAGAGATTGAATACAGACGCAGCTGCTTTCAGCAGTTAGGTCTCTTGCCTTCCTTTTCCACTCTCTTTCTATA
Source organism: Paragonimus westermani (assembly GCA_008508345.1). Taxonomy (NCBI): domain Eukaryota; kingdom Metazoa; phylum Platyhelminthes; class Trematoda; order Plagiorchiida; family Troglotrematidae; genus Paragonimus; species Paragonimus westermani. Next base: position 34,067 of record QNGE01006039.1, on the reverse strand, counting down.
CAGGGTTTGTTTTTTTCTTCGTGATTGTGTGGCAGCTAAGCATCAGTGGGAACCACTGATGTACTGCTGTCTACGACGACCATGTGCAGTAGCACAGCCTCCACGGTTGCCTTTTATACACAACCCACAAGATTCACAGACATGCCTCTTTTGTTCAATGGATCCCATGTATCCAAACAGCACCCCAGGCTTTGAGATACGAGTGTTTTCTTTTCGTAACATCTTCGCCACCGCTGACGTAAATTCCTATGTAAATAATCCCACCATCCAACATTAACCCTGCGTAAGTACAACAGTCTTGTAGAAATCTTTTTCATCTGAAGGCTGCAAATCACATTCCGAAATGTATAGGAGAGTGAAATAGTGTCTAGCGTTGCCCAGCCGGTTTGCTTTTTTCTTCGTGGTTGTGTGGCAGCTAAACATCGGTGGGAACCACTGACATATTGCTGTCTATCATTATTACTTGTTTTGATTTCACTCAGAATTCTTCTGCGCTCCCTATGATCTCGTGTTATAATTGATTTCCTGCGCCAATACAACCGCTAAACATAGGCACTGCCAATGTCAACAGATTTCGTTAAACCGATCAGCAGGCTGCTCCAGCAAGTACTCTTACAAGCCTTATATGTTCTGTGTGTCAGCATCACGAGTTCGCAGCAGCCTGGAGATTTCACTGGCCTGCCTGCGGTATGGTGTGTAAAATAGTTCCAAAACTCAGTTGCATATTGTACCTAGGCTTTTAAGAAAGCTCGCATGATGTATGCCCTCCAATTGTTTGTCTGCACGTCATGTGACCGTGGCGCGAACCCGAAGGACACACGTGTCACATTCTTCCCGTTTACTCGCTCGCTGACGGCCGGTCCCTAATCCCTCGAGCTATTTCGCGTGTCGGTGCCTTTTATAACGCTATCAGAGACCACCTGTACATTTCGTCGAATGAAGATTTGGACTCTCTCCTCAACGGCCTTTTGCTTTTCGCGTCTGATAATTGCGTACCTGGGGAAAAAGCGACTTAGTGCGACAAGCACTAAATTGGTGATCCCGCACGAATAACTTTTGTTTTCCACAGGTATATCTTTTGTATAACCGTGGGTTGCTATTTCTTTAATACTTTTCACATATTCATTTTTTTATATACTTAAAAATCGATATGTTATCCATTCCGCTTCAATAGAGGCTCAACCGCACGTTTTGTCAGACGCTTCGGTCAGTGCATTAGCCGTACCGTTTGCACCTTCCAGAGAGAATAATCCTAAATCGTGGTTTGCTCAGTTAGAAGCCACATTTGCGCTACGACAGATTAGTTCAGAGCTAACGCGTTTTCATCACGCAGTTGCGGCACTGCCACCTCACGTCATGGACGAGGTGGACGATGTTCTGGAGTTATCGAACTCCACGAAGTCCTACGAACAACTCAAAGCGGCCGTAACTAAGCGCGTTGACTTGGCCGATCGCCAACGTATTTCTTAGCTTCTGAGTGCGACCGAGCTCGGTGAACGTAGACCATCGCAGCTCCTTCGCTACATGCAGCGGTTAGCAGGCACGGCACACATAGAAGAGGCTCTACTTAGGGAGATGTGGCTACAGCGTTTGCCTAAGGATATGCAAAACATTCTTAGCGCAAACCCATCAGCAACCTTGTCAACCTTGGCTGATGTCGCCGACCGGGTCGGGGAAACATACGGCACCGCTGTTTCCCAGCTCGCTTCGAATAGTCAGGGCGCAATTGCCACTTTGAATGCCCAAGTTGCCAATCTAACTAAACAACTTCAGGCCTTAACGACGCAGTGTTCGAAGTCACGCTCGACTATCCCCATTCGACGACACAGTAGCCAAGCAGGGTCACGTGATTCTCGTCAGTCGCCACCGAACGCTAATCCGGATCACTGCTGTCATCACCAGCAATTTGGCAGCAAAGCCCGACGATGCCGACAGTCTTGTACCTTTGGTCCAGTCAGCAAACAGGGCAGCCAAATCCACATGGTTAACGACGTAAATTGCCCGCCTGGTCGCCTGCTCTTTCTAAAAGACCATGAGTCGGGGATTCGCCATCTTCTCGACACAGGTGCCGAGGAGAATCACGTGACCCTGCGTGGCTACTGTGTCGTCGAATGGGGATAGTCGAGCGTGACCTCGAACATTGCGTCGTGCCGGGTAGTATACACTGAGACCATCAACAGTTGGGTAAAACCGCGTGGTGATCAAGTAACAATGTGGTCACGAACCATAAAAACCCTGACCTCTATTGAGCAACGTGGGTAGGTTGCCCGCTTAGTCATTTATTAGTACTTATTGTTATCAGTAATGTAAACGTGTTAAGCAACGTTTCCTTCTAGGATATACTAGTTCAGTATTTGGGTGAGCGGCACATGAGCTACAATAACGTCTGGTCAGGCTCGAGGATGACGACAATGGTGATGAAGTTATGGTTCCCCACATTTTGGAGTCAGCAGACGGGAGCAACGGAGATCTCACGATTTTTGGAAATAGCAGTAGCCAAAGTATAGGGCCCTATGATACTCCCATACGGGGTAAACTACATGTGAAAATGCCCCGGTTAAACTGCGTGGAAATGCCGGCCAGCAAGGTAGTCAGTAATCACTGACTACCTTGACCGCCAGTATTCCCATGAGTCAGTCTAGAGCGTCACGTCAAATATCGAAATCTGGCAGCTTCGATATCAATACCCCGCGTCGAAAGTCTTGACAAAATCGAGGAGTACATCAACAACACGGTCGCTCCTAAATGCCTCAATCCAGGGGCTCCTTACGCCAGCAGGTTGGTAACACACGAATGACTTATGCGTGACAGATGTTGTGCGAAGACTAGTAGTTCATCTCACTCTCGATGGCATCTGACATGGTCATTGATTATGCTCTCCATTGATTTCGACAGGGGTAACAGCAGTGACCATATACAGTAGCCAACAATGTCCGTTCGTGACTGCCCCATACATATAGTGTCCCCTAGAGAAACATGGTTTGCTGCCTCTACCCCGCGTGCCCCCACTCCCCTTGACATGGTTTCCTCTCTGCCCCATCTTTTCAACCCTGTGTACCCTGTGAGCCAATCAGGTGTCTCCCCGATTTGCTGGTCTTCATTGGTTTTCACTTGTAACAAATGTGCAGTACACGTCAGGAGGACGCCTTCTCCCGAACTGAAAGCACAAGTGCAACTGTTGTCGATTTGTCAGTTCTATTTCAGGATCATTTTGGGAATGTCTGGTCTCCACGGCAGTCCCCAAATTTGGATGCAGTCGGAGTAGAGGTTGGGCGCTTCGAAGTTAGATCGGGGTCTTCCTACCGCATCCGATCCACCGAACCTGCTTTCGGTGATCATAAGAGACGGGTGTACGCATGCGTACGTAGGTCACATGTATTGCGCTCATCCGCCGGTGTTCGAGAGAGGGCCAGCGGTCAAACGGGATGCTCAGCGCATTTCAACGTGAACAGGAACATAAATGGCGAATTTCGGGTAACGAAATTCGTTATGTTACACAATCATCCGTGCGACGTGATTGCTGCGAAATACGAGGCCTCAAGGCGTCGCCTCACCGATGAAGAAATCAGAGAAATTCGACCGTGGCTGCTCAACGGCACCGTGTCCTTCAACATCACTCAGTACATCCGGGAGCACTTCGACAAGAAGACAACGACGAAGGATGTATGCAACATGCGAGCACGTTTGTTCGCTAAGAGAAACACCGTTGGCTACCTAGGTCGTTTGCACGCCCAACTGAACACAACTGGTAAGTGTTACTATAACGTAGATGATGATAGTCGATTGACACACTTTATGTTCATGAGTAAGGAACAGATCGAATTTTGTCGGCGCTACCCCGAAATTATCTGTATAGACGCAACTTAGAGGAGTTGTAAGGAACGATATAATTTGTTCGTTTTGGTTGCTGCAGATGCAAGCGGTGTAGGCTTAGCGGTGTGCTTCGGTTGCCATCGCCATGTTTCTCCAGAAATTCCTTCTCTTCGTGGGACCGGTGGAGACAAGGACAATGATCATGAACGACAGCGCGGCCATTCAAGGTGCAGTCACGAAGAAAATGCCGCGTGTCAATCAACTACTGTGTCAAGTGCACACATTGCGGAACGTGCGCGACAAAACTCCCAACGGCACTGTGAAGAAGTGGTTCCTGGTTGCAATGCTGACGCGTAACCGCTGGAGGTACGCTGCAGCATTAGCTATTATACAGGCCACTGACCCGGCGTTCTACAATCAGTACCTGCTGACCAGGCTGATAAGGAGATCTGAGAAATGGACCAACAGCCGCAGCCCCCAAATCCCCACATTCGGCCGACGAGACAACGACTTCGTAGGGACGACTCATAATTCCGTTAAACGACACAACTTGAACGCTCAGATAAAAATCTGGCAAGCCATAGAGCGCGCCACAGCCGTTTTCGACCACATAACCAACGACCGCCAGGCGCAGCTCGTGTATGCCTGTCGCTCATACCCGCACATCAATAATTGTGCTGATTACGTGGGGTTTGTACGCTGCAGCATTAGCTATTATGCAGGCCACTGACCCGGCATTCTACAATCAGTACCTTATGACCAGGCTGATAAGGAGATCTGAGAAATGAACCAACAGCCACAGCCCCAAAATCCCTACATTCGGCTGGCGAGACAACTTCGTAGAGGCGACTCATCATTCTATTAAACGGTAAAACTTGAACTCCCAATTCGTTCCTATCCCATTCACTAGTCGATTAGCAATGTTTACACCACTTGCAACCAAAAACTGCATAAACGCAATCGAACCAATATTTGCATCTTTCTTACTTTCTACAGTTTCCTAATTAATTTTGCATCGCCGGCTTTGCACTTCTCTCGCACGTCGTTGATTGATTTCGCTTGCGCATGACAGCCGCAGTTGTCTACCTTCATGTGCTTTCGGCGTTTCTGATTGGTGTACATGGTGCACTTTGGTGCAGAGTTTTCAGTGCTCAGGTGGCAGCATTCGTTCTGGTTTTCCTATAGGTTCTGTCAGCTTGTGCGCCACACAGATTTAGGCTTTCCTCATTGGTGTACATGGTCCATTCGGACACACATACACCGCCCTATGCTTTGCACTAAGGAAAATTTAGGACCATGTGCAGAAATCCTACACCTGCCGCTTGTCCACATCCAAAACACTTATTCAGCTGCATGAACCTCTTTCACTTTCTATAGATAGTTGGCGCTGAACGACAGTCCTTTATTTTCTGTCGAACGTAACCAATGTTGTGTGATGACGTGATGACACCCAGGAACATATCACTGCAACTTACCGGCATTCGAATTCAAATTGCCCTGGGCAGAAGCATTTATGAAAAAGTGATGCATTAAAACAATACGACAATATCACACATATTAAAATGCACGCGCTGCCNGAGGGTGCATTGTAACGCAGCGTGCTGTTGACGCCATTTTGGTTTTCGTTTGTGTAAGTCGTATGCATGTCTTACTGGGCCTTTGGCTCACGTTTGTTTCTGTTATCTCCTTTTACAGGAATATTGTTGGAACCCCGTACTTCTGAGGAACGCTGTCCCCTGGTGTCCCCACGTTGCACAAAGTGGGTTTACGGGTGTATCGGGTACACGAAGCCAGAACGTCCGGCTTGCCTGTTACATACCGAACGATTCGTATGGCCCAAGATAAACCATGACGTCCGCAACTGGAACCGTTCTCGCCTCCTATGCCAAGTTCCAAAGTCCATCGTCAGACAAGGAGCCCCCACGGTACCTTCCGTTTGCCCGAGGCACGTTTCCACCAAGTGCACGTTGATATGGTAGGCCTCTTGCCACCTTCAAATAGATCTATTTATCTGTTGGCATGTTTTGACCGCTTTACAAGATGGCCTGCAGCCATCCCGCTACCCAACTGCTAATCAAAAACAGTAGTCAGCGCCTCTTTGGAAGGTTGGGTGGCACAATTCGGTTGCCCAGCAGTGGTGACCACAGATCGTGGATCACACTTTGAAGGACAGTTCGCGGCCATCCCTGAATACGCTAAAGAGCAGGCACATCCGAAGTGCGGCCTACCACCCGGCAGCAAATGGAATGGTCGAGCGTTTTCATCGCAAGTTAAAAGCGGCCCTTAGCGCACATGCCAATCCTTCGTGGAAACAGGCACCGCCGTTAGTTCTTTCGGGCTTGCGAAACACCGTGAAAGAGGACCTAAACGCTACTGCAGCCGAACCAGTTTTTGGTTGCACACTTATATTGCTAGGTGAACTGGTCTCACCTCCACCTTCAGCACCGTACGATTACGGCAGTTATACAGCTCGTTTGGCGCACCGCGTGCGAAAGATGCGTCCGGCGCAGCCTAGGGAGCATTCTTCAGCCGTGCACATGCACGCTAAGCTATCCTCTTATACGCATGTCTTCCTACGTACGGACAAATTGCGGCGAACACTGCAGCCCCCATACACTGGCCCTTATCATGTCCCCGCAATAGACACGAAAACCTTCACCGTTAGCCGAAAAAGCAAACGTGGAGTAGTCCCTGTCGACAGGCTGAGACCAATGTTCACGGAAGAATCATCAGCCACGCCTGCGTCGACAAATAGCATTCCTCGCCCGAAACCCCCGGTGGCAGCAGAAAGCGTTTCGCCCCCGGAACCTCCTGCAGTCGTCAGTACCCCCCGGAAATTCGACCCCGCTCCCACTACCTCTACGCATAATCGTTTTAGTAGGGAGCTGCGCAAGCCCCTACGATTTGTAGAGCGTGTTAACAAATTTAATTTTTAAAAATTAGCTTTTTCCAACATAAACATGCCAACATTTGTGCTCATCGTTTGATTCTCCAGCTCTTCTGAGCTATGGTATGTGTGGACTTAGCGATAATATTTCTGATAAAAAAAATAAAGTTTTCTCATTCAAAAGCTAACTGACTATCTGCTCATTTGTGAATTTTCGGATATTTTTGCACGCAAAAATCGACGAACTCTTCTGCTTCTTATTTTTTTGCAGTTTTCACATGCATTGCCAGGTCCACAAACAAATGTTATCGGGTTTATTCAACTATTAATTTTCTTCTTTTTTGAGTCTATTAACTGTAGACGGGAGAACAAATAAAAGAAGAGAAAACCAAGGGCACTGACACGCAAAGTTGCGGTGTCAATGAAACGTCGACTGTGAAATTATTTAGTCCACCGGATACGTTGACATAGCGAGTTATCTTTTTCCGCCTGTCTTGCGAGTACTTCACTTTGGTTTCTCCCTCATCCGGACGATCCGAACACAGTGCGTCGAGAAACAACTCCCACCTATCTACCGTACAACACTGGACAAACCTACCCCCTTTTCTTTCAAGTGTTTTTAGGGTAGGGCAGCCCTCTGCGATAGACAAGAACCGCACCGAAGACTAAATAACATAAACAAATGAACCATCTAAGCGCATCAACTATCTTAGACCGACCCCCTATCACGTGTAATAACCATTTGCGTGTATCACCCTGTAACTGTTATCAGTCTAAAAGACGTGATATGTGATTTTTCTTCCCTCTCTGCAATAACGAAGGCTTGAGTAATACTTACTATCCTTCGGGGGGAGAGCTATGTAGCGACTATAGTAAATAATATTTTGATATTCGCATTCATCTGTATAGTTTCGACAATTTTTGGCTTGCACCTGCCTTTGTTTTAGTCAAGCTACCCATTTTGCAACATCCGGTCCAGGGCTAGAATCACAACCCGCTCCGTGCCTCGCTATCTTGGCGTACCTCTCTGTACGCTATTTTCTATGGTCGGTAATAATACCGGAGGTCAGCGCGCTGAGTTTTGGCTTTACATTGTCAATCTACTGTCGATAATGATCACTAACTGGGTTTTATTTTTTGGATCAGTTTGAACAGTATGGAAAAACTGTTCCAACGGCTACAAATTGGGGACAAGGAGCCGTCGGTTCTTCCATAGGAGATTCGACATGTAGCAGACAAATCACAGTTGTCTGAGTCGTTTTTGCAAGAGTTGTGGATTGAAAGTTTGCCTGAGTACATACAGGGGCTACTTTCTGTGTTACCCTCACGTTCGTTAAGTGACTTTGCGGTTTCGGCCAACACAATACTTGAACGTTTCCGAGGCACAGGGAAGCCAGCAGAATTCGGGCAGATAGTTAACTCCAACAGTTCGGTGGATTATTTGTTGGCCACGAAGGGTTCCGAGATAGCAAACTTGCGCAAAGTATTGGAATGCCGTAAACGCGACCCTTTAGAAACAAACGCCGAGATGGCTCAGTTGCGGCGTGAACTGGCTGATCTTCGATCCAGCATTCAACGTGATAGGTAACCGTATAGAATTCCCCCAACGCGCGCCCGAGCACCTCCCGGACTAAAAACTGACAGTGTTTGTTGGTATCATGAGACGTATGGTGAAAACGCTAGACGATGCCGATCGGCATGTAGCCGTCGTGCTAGCAAACGTTCAAACTAGCTGGGCAGTGAGTTCTAGCGACGACAGTCGCAGGCCAGTCAAACAGCAGTCGCTTTTTCTTTATGAGGAATTTAACCTCCAAAATGCATTTTTTTTCAATCGACACAGAAGTGGAGGTTAGTTTCATCTCGCACTCAGTAACGGATGCTCGATCAGAATCCGGCGCTACTCTCCAAGCTGCAAACGGTGCGCCCGTAGAACATTTGGTCGTCGGCTGTTGAATTTAAACTTCGGTCTTAGACGCGATTTTGCGCGGGTTGTTCTTGTGGCTGATATTCTTTTCCTTCTCTTTGGTATCAACTTCCTCCGATATTTCGACTTATTGGTCGACGCACGTCGATCACGTCTGATCGGTATCTCGACAGAACTAAACGTTCGGGGCAAGCCGTCGCACGCGGCTGTGATCAGCCCTATGCTAGGTAAACCCTTCGTTTGCGAGGCAACTCTTATCTGAATTCCATCAACCGATCCGTCCAGCCGACGAACTACCGGCCGTGACAACCGACGTTGCGCATCACATTTCCACACGAGGGCTGCCAGTTCAAAGTCCTCCACTCCGCTTAGCTCCCCATAAGCTCAAAATCGCCCGAGCAGAATTTGAGCACATACTCCAACTCGGCACAATCCTTCCGTCCATTAGTCCATGGGCTTCGCCATTGCCCATGGTGCCTAAGAAGACTGACAACGACTGGCACCCGTGCGGTGACTATCGAGCATTGAACAACGCAGCCATTCCCGATAGGTATCCAATTGCCCACACTCAGGACTTGAAGGGAAACCTGACGGGGAAACAGATATTCACAAAAATCGACCTAGTGCACGCTTACAACCAGNAGATATTCACAAAAATCGACCTAGTGCACGCTTACAACCAGATTCCCGCAGCCTCCGAAGACGGTTCAAAGACAGAAGTCATAACGCCGTTCGGAATTTTCTAATTCTTATGCATGCCGTTTGGTATGGGCAACGCCGTTCATACTTTTCAACGTTCCATTCACGACGTTTTCTGTGGACTGGATGGTGTTTATCTGTACTTAGATGATATCTTGGTGGCTAGCTCATCGTAGGAGGAACGCTGCGTACACCTGTGTTCATTTTTCACCCGGTTTTCTCATCATGGAGTGACCATACACTTAGCAAAATGCTCTTTCAGAGCGTCCCACGTGGCTTTCCTGGGTCACAGTATATCCGCCAGCGGGATCGAACCTCTCCCCGACAAAGTACAGGCAATAGTGGACTGCTTGGAGCCCACTTCGTTCAAACGACTTCGCCGTTTTGATGGTTTAGTGAATTTTCACCGTCGTTTCATCCCTAACTGTGCTCGTCCAATGCAACCGCTCGCCGACCTACTCAGAGTTGAGGCACGCTCATTTTATTTCCAACGGCCGCAAAAATGGCCTTCATTTATTTTAAAAAGGGCTGTCGCCAATATGGCATCGCTGTCGCATCATCATTCGTCTGCTTCTTTGACACTAAGCGTGGATGCATCAGACGTGTCTGTAGGGGCGGTTCTGCAGCAGCAACTCGGTGCCCACTGGTTCCACTAGTCTTTTTCTCTGAACGGTAACAACCAACTGAGTCGCAGTATATTGCTTTCGGGAAAGAGCTGTTGGCTGTATATCTCGGCATCCACCATTTTCGACGTCCTTGGAGGCAGAGACTTTATCGTATTCACAGATCATAATCCGCTAACGTACGCGTTACGCCCGACAACGGACAGGTATTCCTCCGGAGAGTCCACACACCTGGATTATATTGCTCAGTTCACGACCGATATTCGTTATATTCCAGGTACTCCAAACCCAGTCGCCGATGCTCTCTCGCGCCTTATTGCTACACCGAACACGACAGAAAGCTCGGTCGAGCTAGCGGGGAACGCAGCCGCACAGGATAACAATTCGGAGATGAAACAACTTCGCTGTCCAGTTCCCTTAAGTTAGAAAGCCTTCCCATGAATCCCTCCGAGGGGTGATTATTTGTGACACTTCACAATGCACCCGTCGTCCGGTTATTCCATCAGCCTTCTGCCGTCAATTCTTAGATAGGCTGCACAACATGTCTCACCTTGGCATACTTTCAACAGTCAAAATGGTCACGAAGCGCTTCGTCTGGCGTAATGTAAGTCGCGACGTCCGTACATGGGCAAAAGCGTTCGTACACTGCCAGCGGTCTAAGATCAATCGTCACACGCGTACCCTTGCGGGAAATTTTGTAGCCCCTGATAAGAGTTTCTATCATGTGTATGTCGACCTGGTCGGACTCCTGCCACCCTCAAATGGGTATACTTACGTCCTGACATGCATAGACAGGTTTACACGTTAGCCAGAGGCTATACCAACTCTGAATTGCTCGTCAGGAACCGTCGCACGGGCATTCTTGGAACGTTGGGTCGCTCAGTTTGGTCGCCCTGCTGTAGTGACTACCGACCGCGGGTCACGTTTTGGCTTGGCCTTCACTTCACTTCTCAACGCACTAGACTTTAGTAGAATTCGCACAACAGCTTACCACACGGCAGCCAACGGGTTGGTTGAGCGTTTTCATCGGTAGTTGAATAGTTCACTATCCACTATCAACAAACCCTCATGACACGAGGTGTTGCCAGTAGTCTTGTAAGTTCCCGTAACACACTGAAGGCAGACCTGCACACCACTCACGCCCAGTTAGTTTATGGGTGCTCTTTACTTTTTACCTGCGATTTGGTTGCCCAACGCGCAATGGGACCTATCAACTTCGCGGATTACGGCGATTGGTTAGCCCAACACACGAGGCGACTCCGGCCAATTCCACCGAGAGAACAGACGACGCCAACGTAATACATCCTCGTTTGTCAACTTGTTCTCATGCTTCGGTTTGTGCGGTTACAACTCGACGACTTTTTTACCCTCCGTATACCGGACCGTTGCGCGTACTCACACGCTATGCTAAGACTTTTGTGTTGAAACGCAATGGTAAACGCGAGGTGATCTCTATCGATAGGCTGAAGCCAGCGTTTATAGAGGTACCCGATAAAAAAACTGATTCGCGAGTAGCAACGCCCTCTCCAGTCGGTACATTACCTAGCATTGGTACACATTCGGTTTCGGTTTCGACTCCGCCTGCCTCGACGGAGCCAAGCCCTCAGAGCAGACGGGGGCAAGGTTTGCGGAGGCAAATGCGATTTGCAGATTACGTGGACGTCAGCACTGTCTAATTTTTGTGGGCGCACTTCCTTACCAGGTTGATTTTAAATGGCCTGACCTACAGTAGACTGTCGACGAGACGTTATCTTTCGAAAAGAGAAACAAAGCCTCTTCTTGTCGGACGCCATGAAATCAGGAGCCCGGTGAGGTTATCGTTTTTAGTTTTTGAGCACTCCACATACTGGGTAGGTAGAATTGACCATCCACCATCTTCTGGGGCACTGAGGGCGTGCATTACGAGAAGACGCTGGAAAGCTCGAACTCCTGTTAAGATCACCTACGATTGGCGTGAACGAGGCTGCGGCCCTACTAGGCCGACCACAACGTGTTTGTTCCCAAGTCCCCTTCTACCTACAATTATTAACCTGCCCAACCGTGCCCTTCCAACCACTTTCAATTTTATTCCGGACGTGGACGCGAGCTGTGTGACAGGAGTAAATTGGACCATTAATGCTCGAATTAACGGTTTCGGTTGACTGGAAAACTCCTACATTATCAAAGTCAACCCTCTGACTGCCTTCTTGCGGGGAAGCTCTGTGGCGACCCTATTTGTTTGTTGCTAACCGCGTTAAAGTTACAGTTAGCATTTGTACTCTTTCTTCTCCCCACATTTTGTATGCATTCAAACGTTTGTTTGAACGAGTATGGTTACCGATATGCCACCCGCGTACTCGAACGTTCTGCTCCGGCGCCTGCTCGCCAAACGTTTCGCTGTACTAACGTTTCATCTTGTTGTTTGCTCGCCCTCGTCGATGTCACGTGTCGGCAATACATTTCTTACCTACTCCTTGCGTTGTTCGTAGCTGACAGGCCTTGGCCCGTCTGAACTCTACAACTGATCCAGTTTGCTGTCAACCGTTGGTCTCGACGTCGCAACACAACGCATTACATATGGAAACGGTCCTGCAGCACAATAAACCAACACCAAGTGCGACATCGTACGATGGGCGAGCAACGGGGTTTGGAATACGCCCAAAATAAGGGCAGAAATCAGGACGAACAAGATGAAACGTGTAATGACAAAGGAGGATTACAAAAAGGGTGAATGATGGGTTACTTGCATGTCCTCTGGCATTTCAACGCTCTATAAAATAAACGGAAGTAGATGTCCATAAAGCAATATATGAAATGCGACAAAGATTGACGATTGCCACGAACGTGGAAACGAAAAGAGAACTCCCAGTGTACGGTTAGAATTTTCATATCAGGTTCACAATTTAGCTTCAACACACCTGAAAGTGGTGCGTGATGTTACATATATTGTTACGCACGCGTAAGCGCCATATGATATAAATGTCATATATGTGGTATATATATACACATATATATATATCAGGCACCAGCCGAAGTCGTGTGTCATTTATAAACATGTTCACAATATCGTATGATACTATATAATTCATCGATCTATGTTACACACAAGTGAGCGCCTGAATGCACGATGCTGTTGTCTATGGGTAATCAACGCAAATCGTCCAGGTCATTTTCACACATATCAACGTGGTACATGGTAACATGTATGATTTACCTGCACTATTTCTGTTCCTGTTCTTCCCACTCCTCCTCTGTCTCGGGCGTTGTAGAACCAAATTTTCATCCACGTGCTCATGTATTCTCTTTTGGTCTCTGAGTAGACAAGCCTCGGCAGTAGCACTTCTGCGTTCATTTGAGACTTTCATAATGTTTACACTCACCTTCGATAGCGTGTCGTAACGTGGAATCCTCGAATGCTATCTTCCCTGTTCCACCAGCGTAAGTCATACGCAATGCTAATTCGGTGCCTATGACTTCCCTCATGCACCAACGAACAAGTTGCCGTGCGGAAGATGCACTCAACCCATGCATGTAATCCATCTAGCACAGTGACTATAGTTTAAATTAACTCACCGCAACCCTCCTGTATGCCTGGCTTTGTAGGTCAGACTCCAGTTCCTTGAACCATGCAACAGTCTGGACGAGATATGAGTGAGCGCGTATGTCACGTTCATCTTGTTCACTGGAGGAACCTGCAATCATTCGAAAACTGTCTTGATGTCGTTTTATGGATGCCAACTCATTCACAACCTGATTTGTGTTCATCATCATGTTGGTCTGTTGCCTCAACAGCGTGTTTGGAACTACCTTCGGAACATGGACAGATGTTGCATCCACAGAGGAGCTGGAGGCAGACAGTAAAGGGATAACCTTCGGGAATGGCGGTAACAAGGGCAGTGAAAGGGCGGAAAACTGAGTGAAAGACATTGAGGTTAAAACCTATTCCATCTGTGATGATGTCGCAGATGGAGACACTTCATTAGAACGCACAACGGGAACCATTGTCCGGGGGTTAAAAGGTAAGGGGCAGCCGGTGTGGATGAGCAAATAACACTTGGGGAAGACATTGGTGTGACGGATTCGGAGGATTTCATTTGAGAGGACGATGAGGGTGACGGTCTAGAACTATGAACAGCCAGGATGGGCTGGCGACCAGTGCACACAGCAAGCGTTGCATACGTTGCTGCCGTGCAAGGGGGCCTCGAATTCACCAGACGATGACGACGAAAACAGTCGTTTGGGTGGCTTGCAGTGCCCATAGTTTGAAGCATAAACACAAGAATTACCTGATGCGCCGGATACGCTTTCCCATCTTACCAGTAGCGTCGGAAGAGTCCAGGTCAGATGTACTCTCTGCCTTCTTGGCATATCGCCTAGCCTTCAAATAATCGTCTGAAAACAATGAATTAAAATGGATCAAAACCACTTGTTCGGAAGATGACAGTCACAGGGAATTGCGAGGAGCCAGGAGGTGGTGGTAGGTGAAGTCGGACAATTACACTAAGTGAGAGGCCGGACACACTTGATCAAGTCGCCATACCACCGTGATGAACTGAGGACAGCACAAACTTCCTCATCTTGGACATCGAAAACTACGACGAAGTACATCTGAAACGGAAACATTTCATTTATTACCAAACAGGGTTTACAATGATGAAAGAAGTATACAGTGAACAGTTACGTATAGGACTGTAAAATAGGCATGCATACGAAGTGTGCGTCGAGCGGAAGGAGCAAACACTTGGCCAATTATTCGCGATACGGGCGCTGTGGAAGCATCCTCGCTGGGTTCAGTCACCATCAACGTAAACAACTGCTGGGACGGAAGACTGTGAGTGAACAAAGGTCTTTCAAGTTTCCGAAAGGGGTTATATTGAGCTGTACAATTGGGGGTATCAAGGTGAAATATATTTACAATGCAACAATGGTGATTGTCAGCGATTACAACGTTATTTAGAGGAAAACTGGTGTACAAAAATTTGTCCTTCAAAAATGTGAGCAGTGACGAAGTCCAGAGATGTTCAAAGGCATACCGATATCTGAATGCGAGGTAACGCCACCACTCACATCGGGTGCGGACATACGTTCAGACCAACGCCCAAAATTTCACTAACAGGTTTAGTCGGACCGTGAACCGTAGATTTCATTATGTACATGAATGCTTTAAATGCGAACGCTGGAAACTAGTCCAGGGTAACGTGGTTTACAACATCGTCAGCAGGATGGACAATCGTACAAAATTGCACATGAACACACTGATCAATTGCTTAGAGATGTCGTGATAAGCAAGGTGGAAAGAGGGATGGCAGAAAGGTAAACAGCTACAGAAATATCTGAAACGTTTTTATAATTCGCATCGTCCAAAATACCTCCCAAAACAGCAGGGCCTAAGTAAAGCAAAGACTGTCTACATTCCATTACTTTCCACTGCTTGAGGTCAAGAAGCCCACGATATTTCCGGGGGACATCACGAATCCAGCTTGTTTGGCAAAGCAGCATTCTTGCATTGATTCGGTCAACCGCTTGAGAACTAATGCGAGCGTTCTGCGACATAGACCCGGGGGTCCAGTTGGTGATCAAACGACGGACCACACCAAAACATACGTAACGCATGTAGTCTATTGGGAAACAACGCATGCTATCAATGGGGAGGGAACAGAAAGGAGAGGCGATCAGTGAACGTGAGGCTCGAAATTAACATCGGTTCTTGCGGAAGCGTCATGTAGAATGAACTTTACCTTGCGACTGAAGTACAGTCCTTTCTGGTTACATTTATCGCAGCCATAATAAACACCATGGCTACGCATTCCTTCGACAAACGAACGAGCCGGCCCATCACAGATTGTGGCCCAAAGGTTTGCGCTCATGTTGTTGCCCGCGAACGGTATACCTGCTGATAGCACACCACGCAGTTCATCAACAACGTCAAGAAAATAACAGTTGATGTCCTCCGGTTTGCTCTTTCTACCGTAGATGTCAACAATGAAGGGTTGCGACAAAAACTGCTTGTACAGACGGTATAAGATAGGCCATAAAGTGTACCTTCCCGACTTGGTCAGTGACAAGCCATCGATATTCAAATGTATTGTAATCGTGACGACGTTCTGCAACTGGTGTCATTCCAACGCTTGTGTTATGCCATTAACCAAATCAAAATGTGCATATTCACCAGGACGCACGTCACCCATCAACGGAGTTCGTGGGTTTTCCATCAGTGTACTTGCATCCGACGGCAGTTCAGGCAATCTTTCTCTCAGAATTTGCAACGGTTGATTTACATACACTCTGGGAGCATTACTTGAAACAACCCATTTCCGAAGCCGGTCGACAAGATGGTTCGACAACACGGACTGGGCATCCTCAGCATCACGGGTTTCCTACAATACTTCACACCGTTCTACTTGTTAGGGAACATCTAACACTGTGGGTTGCATAAGGGAAGCACTTACAAACACCTTCTAACAAGCTGGGTGGACCGACTGACCAGTAATTCCATACATCACTGAAAGTAATATACGTTCGTCATTATGATCTCACATTTTGTTCGGATTGCTGATTGTCAGACATCTTCAAAGGAAGCAATGAAATATTAGCTATCGCAGAAACCTGACAAGAGAAACCAAATGAAATTCTAATATGACGAAGTTGAACACGCTGTGCGTTGAAGTGTGGCTGAACAAAATCGGCTATACGTACAATGAGTGAGTTTGCATATGTGGAAGTTTTCCTCCTAGGTTCTCATATGAATACAATCATGGAGTCAAGGATCGATAACGAAATTAGTCAGGCAGCGTTTTATTCACGTTCATTCTTGTTGCCTCCTCATTCGTCACAAATGCGCACCAGTATTCTATCCCAAGATTAACGTAATTCAACCCGAAATCGCACACCAATCAAATGCCGAGTGTATTTTGTCCCGAAACTGCCGTAAATCATCCCCTTATCATCCCTATTTGTGCTAGCAGGGGGAATACAACTGAGTACTCCATATGCACAAGGAAAATTGCTCGTGACATGATGCCTACCTAGCATTTCCACTGCCTTCAGGTTTGAAGCAGAGATGTGATTTCCGCACTGGCACGCATATGCGAAAAATGAGGCTGTATGTGTTTAGGACTGTTGCCGCACTTGGCAGATAGATGGACTGGAAAGATTGCCTTGTCCACTCAAACTAATTCTGTATAAGACTGACAAAGTGGCGACGAAGACTTGCTTTCTGTTTCATCATCAGGTCAATTATGAAACAGTAAATTGAAAAACAGTAACTGTTGATTCAAGTGCGACTGATACTCATCCGACGGACTCTGATCATCTTGTTAGTGAGAAAGGCGCCTTTCAGACTGTTTTTCGAGTGCCAAGAAGTCGATCAAAAATGGTGAGATTGCGAATATTGGACGTTGCAGAGGCCATTATTAACTCAGTGTGCAACCGTGAGCCCCGCAATCACCCACCAAACACATGGCCGACTCCGAGGTGCTGGTCAACATCTGGCCAGCGGTCGGACCCACAGTAAGCAAATCGGAATGGAATATAGAACCATGGTTATCATCCTCACTTCGGTTGTTGAACGCATGTTAAACAATTCTTGAGCATATTATCATGTTGAAACCACTTCATTACCATGGGTTCTCGATTACTGCCATTTCGGGCACGGTTGTTTTAATGATTGTCTCCGACGGACGCGCGTTTGCAGTTATATTTATTTCGTGCACGGTGAGTGCGGTTGTTCTGTGTCTTCTTCGGTCTACTGTCACTAGCACTTATGTTGAAAGCTTTGTAAACGTGTTATTTGTATTGCATTTCTTCCGCCTGGTTAAAGTAGGCTTATTAACGTTTATTCACCTACAAGTATAACACGGAAACCCCCGGGGATTGTTTCCACTAGTTGTCACAATTAAAATTAGTGAAGTGGAAGGATGGTACAGAAGATGGTCTATTAACAGGCGTATCAAACGTGAAGGGAATAAGTTACGCACGCTGGACGAAACGTATGCAACGCGTTGAGTTAAAGATGACAGCGCAGGACTGCCAACCTTAGTGTAGCCTGAGGTTAGACATTGCATATCTTCTCCATGTTGTACTACAGAAGTATCTAACGAACCTATTGCGAGCGGTTCAGCTGTCGCACCTGGTGCTCTGAGCACCACATCAGGCACTGGATTAAGCGCTGTCGGAAATCCCACTCACAGTGGTAGTTTCATCCTTACTATACGCATTGCTGTTGCTGTCAGTCAGTTGCCCGTAATACCTGGTATTTCCGGTGCCATCCGATTGTTTGCCATCTACTCAACATCGGTTACGTCTGCTGACTTGAAATCACTGAGGCCCTTCGTTCTTGATTTACCGCTTGATCCGTGCACATTCCGGAAAACTCGCAATTTACACAAGCCGGTGCTCACCAGTGGATTTTATGTACACAGGGATGCCGATATGTTTGAGGAGCGTTTACCACTGTCACCGCTTTAACAGCGGTGACCACATCACGGTGCAAGTGGATATAGACGGGGTACGGTTGTTTGACTATCCTGGTAGTGAGTTGTGGTCCATACTGGACCTCATTGTGCATCCCTTTACAAGCACCCCGTCCGTCATTAGTTCCTATTGCGGCCGTGGGAGCCCTGATCCCGTCAATGAGTATCTGCAACCCTTTGCGCCCAAAATGATGGCAACACACAGTGCTGGTGTGACGCTGGATGGTCTCCATTTAACCATTCATGTGGACATTTGGTCAGTTATTTAAGATGCCCCAGCTCGCAGCTAAGTCAAGCAAACGAAGAATCACAACTGTTACTATGGTTGTGACCGGTGTGTACAAAGGGGTGCTTATTACGGTTAGCGACGGATGACGTTCCCTTCAATGTCATCTAGCATTCGCTCTAATTCGTCGTTCTGGGAAAGACGTCCACCGTATCGTCACATTTGAAACTCAGTGTTACTTCAACTGTCACTAGACATAGTTGCCAATTTCCCACTGGAACCGACGCATCTTGTTTTCCTTGGTGTCATGAAACGACTGGTCCACATTTGGTACTTATCAGAGAAACGGTTAAGCTTGCGTTTGTCTAGCAGCATCCAGCGGGATGCTGAGACGGAACTAGACATCGGTTTCCCAGCTACCCATAGACTTTTCCCGCGAATGTGATGTGTTTACCAATTTTGAGCGTTTCAAAGCCAACGACTGTCGTGTGTTTTTATCATATCTGGGCCCCGTGGTCACGTGCCCATTCCTCCCCCACCCCATGTATGAGAATCGCTTAAGCCTATTTCATTCCATTTATATACTTTCCCCTTCCAGTTGGTTTCACTCCCTTATTGACCGTGCCCGTTTTTTGCTGCTTGAATTTGGTGACCAGTTTGATTATTTGTATGGGGGCAACCAATTGGTTTATAGTGTGCATTGCCCCACACATTTGTACGATGATGTGTAGCTGTTTGGACTGCTGCACCGGTGTTGGGCATTTTACTTCGAGAGCTTCATGAGCAGCGTCATACGTTTGATGAAGGGAACGAAAGAGCCGGCTACCCAAGTGCACAATCGAGTATTTAAATATTCTATGCTCACCCACGTGGAGTTCACCGGTGTACCGATGGATGACATCAATCTATGTAACCTAATGACATGCAAGCGTAACACGTTCATGGTACGCTCTAAGTTCCACATCTCTTGCGTGCCTCCGGACGATTGTGTTATGACGAAAAACAAACCAAACTGTGTTCATCAAAAACAGAACGACGTCATTTTCTGTAAGCCCTCTGTACTAGTGCACGATTGCTGCTCCCATGCTTTCCCCTCATCGGACCTTTGCATTTATTGGGCCTCCGGAATATCCACTACGTTGGAGATGAGGCCCTTATCCTCCATCATGTGCAAACGTGTCCTAATCCCCGATGAGGACGAACTCGCAATCATTCCCCTCCTGCACACATTCCAGTAAACTGCTTGTCATTTTTAATTGGTAAACACGGAGGACTTACGATACGTCACTGGTGTTAGAAACTCATTTCGGAAACGGTGCACAATGATACGTTGGAATTGCAGTTGTGTCACATTGTCGAGTTTTTGAAGACAAGGGAAGTAGCGATTATTAGCCATGCTTGGCTGTTGGAAGACGCCATGGCTGATTGGCCAACGATGGAGCAGTAGGAGAAAATGAAATGTTTACTAACCCACACATTGCCACATGTGAATAAATCTGATTTGCATGAAGTGGGCATTTTTGAGATCACCGTCAAGTTACATTATGCTACTTTATTGTGATCAAGGAAAACTATCAAGGAGTGCGAGTATACCAGCGGAGAGCTGAACACCAATCGAAATTTACTTCCAGGGATGCTATATACGCGGCTGTGCCAGCATGCAAGAAGCGAAACAAGTGAGTGCCCTGGATGCCTTCACTTACTTTTGCACGCAAGCATCCTGCCGTCTTCTGACAGCCATGTTTCACAAAACGCGCCTCCTACAGTGCTACATGTCAGCAAATTGTTCTCACACTCCCCCATGTGCCGTTAACAGCACAGATAAGAGCTCGCAGTTGATGCAGTTAATGANTGGAACGTGTTCACTACACTGCTGAGATCTGTGGAATGTAACACATTTTTTCTTACCTCCAATCCTAATATTGCAACCAAAGCACTTAATGAACACTGCAGGTCTTGCATGAACATCTTAGCACTTCAAAGATCAAAACACCACAATGTGTAGGGTAACGGCATAATTCAAACCCCAAAAGAGTAAGGTAAAATCAAAAGTTTTAAACCACGGTACCGGGAAACATGAAAATTCTCTCTTATCATGCAAATGCATAAAATGTTCTATGTAACTGACCATAGAACCAATACGAACCAACTGAAGAAAAACGTGCGCTTGACAGCACGGATAGGAGCTCGCAGTTGATGAGGCGCAGGAATAATGGGGGAGACCCTGCCATCTCAGTGGTGACACTGCGGGACAAAACCACTGTAGATGATCCTGTAACAATATGTGAGGTTTTTAATTCATATTTTGCTGCTTCCTTCAACATTGAAGGACACATACTGCCCCCACCTCCTCCTGTAAGTACAAGTACGTTCCTAAGCCATATCCCTGTTGATGCATGGCTCATACGCTCTCAGTTAGCTATTATCAAACCTTCTCACCTACCTGGTCCTGAGGGCATTCAACCCGTTCATCTAAAATACGGAAGAAAAGACATCCCTCTACTTCTGCTTAATAGTTATACACTTTCTATAATATCAGGTTCCTTCGCTCCTCAGTGGATATACCCTACGATTGAGCCCCGCTATAAAAGTGGCTCGCGACATAAAGTCAGCAATTATCGTCCCATTAACGATACTTTAAGTTGTTTTAGGATGTTGGAAAAGATGGTGAAATGTCGCATGGTCGAACTTCTGTTATCATGAAACCTAATAACCCACTCCCAGCATGGGTTTCTCAACAAGCGTTCTTGCATAACACGCCAGCTAGAATTTCTTGACCATGTGACAGAATATACTGACGCCGGTCAGGCGATTACCAGTATACTGTTGGACATGGCGAAGGCTTTCGACCGTGTGCCTCATAAGCGTCTTTTGCTCAGAACAGCATCCTTTGGTATACGTGAGCCAATTCTTAGATGGTTTTCTTCACACAATACAGGCCACACAAAAAGTGAAACTAAGAGAGGATAGCACAACGCCCAGACCAGTCACTAGTGGGGTGATAAAAGGAAGTGTTTCGGGACCGTTACTCTTTCTCATATATATAAACGCTATATGTCAATTTATCAAGCATGGCAAACTACTCCTATTCGCTGATGATATCAGACTTGTTTACGGCTTTCCTCCTGGCAGTCTAAATCCATGTTTAGAAAATATACGGAAGGACCTCATGTCATTAGGGACTTGGTGTCGAACTTGGCTGATGAAATTTTCAGCCGATAAATTCACTATCGTTGTGCATGGTTGTCACGTACCAGATGGCTGTATAGAGCTGGACGGTTACAGCATATCAACGGCCAACTCAGTACGTGACCTGGGTTTACGCTATTCAAACTCACTCAACTTCGCAGAAAATATATATCGTCCCTAGTCGCTAAAACCAGACAGACGATAGGTTATAGTAAACACTCAATCTTCCTGCCTGCTGCACGATAACACCTTTATAAACTGTGTACGATCCCAGTTTGAGTACTGCACGTTCATATATGGCCACCTGCGCAAGTCTGATAGGCTAACTCTGGAAAGCCTCCAACGTGCATTCACGAAAAGCTTACTGGGTTATCCATCTTTTCTGAGCTACAGAGAACGTTGCCTGACGCCTGCACTCGACCCTCTCTGGTTACGGCGGCTCAAGCTCAACCTTTCAGTCATGTATAATTTGACCTGTGGCAAAACATTCACCGTCAGCTTCGTGACTAGCTTACAACACAGGCCGAAGTATAACCTCAGAAACAAGGACTTCACTTTAGCATCTCTTAAATCCCGGAAAAAAATGCGTTCAAATGTTTCCCAGTAAAATATTCCTACATTTGAAACAGGCTCCCCCATGCAATCAGGTCCAGTAAGAATATACACCAATTGAAACGAAACTTAGAAACTTTCCTAACAATGGCGAACGTCATATCCGTTTTCGAGCTCTACTTGTCTGAGGACGTTATCTTTGAAAACGGACCTAATAACATCTGAAGAAAAACCACCTCTGTTGCGTGATGTTACGTCACGCACCCCTTAAACCGATCAAAACTACCGATTTCAGGATGAATGTACTTTTGGACTTGCCAGCGAACAGGAAATCATGTCTATAGTCAACACGTATAGGTATCAATATACATGCTCGGCAGTAACAACCCAATCATCGGGGTACACTCTTACACCGTAATTATTGATAACTCGTGTGTCTGAGTTGCAAACCACCATGCAAAAGCTGGAAATGCTAAAATCGTTCAAAATCTCAACCTGTTCGTCTCATGACTTCATAATAACCTCGAGTAGCAACTCTTCCTTTTTCTCCCCTGATAGACCACCCGGCATTCTCTCTGCAGTGTCAAACGTTCTTCTCACATTCTTCTCACAAACAGTGAAAATAGGAGATAACAACTCAACGCCCAGACCAGTCACCAGCGGAGTGATTCAAGAAAGAGTCCTGAGACCGTTAATCTTTCTCATGTATGTAGATGATATATATAAAGTTATCAAACATGGCAAACTATTTCTATTCGCTGATGACATCAAACATTTCTATACTTTTCTTACTGGCGATCTCAATTCTTCTATAGGAAATATACGGAAGGACATCTTGTCATTAGAGTCTTGGTGTCAAACCTGGCTGATGAAATTCTCAGCCAATAAATCCCCCATCGTCGCACACGTTTGTCATATACCGGATGACTTTATAAAGCTGGATGGTCATGCTATTCCAACTGCTAATTCAGTCCGCGACCTAGGTATACGTTACTCAAACTCATTCAATTTTGCTGCACATATATCTTTCCTAGTAGCTAAAACTAACCGAACGATTCGATACATTAGGCACTCATTCTTCTTTCCTGCAGCTCGACTGCACCTTTATAAGCTGTGCGTACGACCCCAACTTGAGTACTGTACGTTCATATACAGTCACGTGCGCAAGTCTGAGAAGCTAGCTCTGGAAAGTCTCCAACGTGCATTTACGAAAGGTTTAGTGGGTTATCCGTCTTCGTTGAACTACAGAGAACGCTGCCAGATGCTTGGACTGGATCCTCTCTGGCTACGTTGTCTCAAGCTAAACTTCGCGCTCATCTATAATCTAGTTTATAACAATAAATTTACTGTCAAACTAGCGATTCGCCTTCAACATAGCTCAAAATACAACATCAGGAACAAAGAGTTCACTTTGACAAATCCTAAATCCCGTGGAAAACTCCGTTCAAATTTTTTCCTTGTGAAATATACCTACATTTGGAACCAACTCCCACATGCGATTAGAACCAGTAAGAATATACATCAATTCAAACGAAGCTTCGAAGCTTTCTTGATATTAAATAACGTCATGTTGATTTTCAAACTCTGCCCGCCTGAAGACGATATCTTTGAAAACGGACCTAATAACATCTAACCATCAGATCTAATCTAATAATAACGGAGGGTGAATCAATACCACAGGATGTAACGCCACACACTTCGAACTGATCAAAGCTATCAGTTTAGCCATTTGAGAAATTCCTCATTTCGAAACTTATTATTTCTCCAGCAGGATAGATCTTGTACACAGATCTGTCGAGAAATTGCGGCTGCATAACAAAACTACAGCCAACATATGACATCTTAAACATCCCCGTTATTAGTAACCAAACCATCTTTGTACCCTTACTGCATACTCAACGATTATAAACTCTGTATACTATCAACCACTGCACAATTGCTGAGCAAGTTAGAACAGTTCAGAGAATATACATAGCTTAACCTGTTCGCCTCATATGATTACATATAAATACGTGCCTCTTCCTATTCTTGCAGACCTCCTGATATTCGTTCCGTGCTGCTAAACATCTTTCCATTTTACACAACGGCCGTACATACTAAACCGACATCGGAATTCGACTGTAATCATATACTAGGATCATCTGTGAATCGATCACTTTTCGCGTTATACGACAACATCTATTTGTTAGAGATATATGTTTTATTAACTAGCACAGCATTCTAAATTCTTTATAAAAGATTTAGCCAGAAAATATCAGACTCCATCATTTGTCATACTCCACATGACCATTTTACGTTCTTCTGATTATCACGTAATTTTGCCTTCCATTCTTGATTCTACGATAAATTCTAACGCGATTCAACATTCCACAACGTCCGGAAAATCAGAATCCTGTACCGGTTGGGCAATTCGTGAAATTCCGTCAATTTGAGGAAATAACGGAGTTCAGTCCAGAAGATCGTCCGTTTCTCCGAAAAAACTGGCACCCGCCTATCATCCCTCATCTTCCCAAAAGTTTCTGCATATTTTTCCGAGGCCATCCACATCAACTGATGGCGAACTTCTTCGACTATTCATTTTCTCCATCCTGAAAATGCATTTTTCTGGCATGACCTTGAACATAAGGCCAACGTTAGCCTTGCCAAACAACAATTGATGTAACAACTTGACATTTTTAATCGAATATTGGAAATTTCGAGAACTATTGTTTCAGAAGCAAGTGAGCCATCTGTATCTCCATAAACTAGAGTTTTCGTTTATTATTTTGTTCGCCTCATTACTATATTTCCATAATTGGTGTCTTGTACAATTAACAATTGTGTACGGTATGTGGTTCACGTTAAAATGTGTGTGCTGATCACGCTTATCTGAGCGTGTTTCTCACAAATGAATTGAGAAATATACCATTATTATTATACCGTCTGTACAAAGATAATTGACATCGAAATTCGGCAGTAATCGTATACCGGGAATAGCTTATGATCGATCTTCTTTCGCGTTATTCAATAACAGGTGTTCGCACGTGGTATATATATTCTATCAATCAACACAATGCTATTAACGTCACAGAGAAGGTTATGCCAGAATATCACCTGTTCTATTGTTCGTCATAGCTCACATAGTCAGTTTCACGTTATCCTGTCTATCGCATGATTCCGCTCTCCATTCATGGTTTCACTGATATATCCCGCGCGAGAAAACATACCACCCCGCCCGGACACTTAAAATTCCGCAATGGTTGGGCATATTGCGAGCTCCTCGAAATTATTGGAAAGTTGAGTGAAGAATGACGTCCGATCGAGAGGTCCATGCGTTTCCCGCGAAATAATATGCGTCCCTACCTCGCCCACATCATGAAACAATATTTGCTCATCTTTTGTGGGATTATCTACATGGAACTATGGTTAAATTCCTCGCCAGTACACCCTCTTCATCCTCCAACCACCCTATTTCGGACACCACCTTGAGAATCAGGCCAGCGATCACCTTGTGGAGTCCCAGTTGATGTGAAAAATCAATTATTCTATTGAATTCTGCAGACCCCAATCAATATCGTCTCAGAACTATGTAGCTCAAAGTTTTTTGCCTAAACTTGGAGTGTCCCTCCATATAATGTCTGTTTTTGTCTGTTTTGTTGCTCTATTCACACAGCTGACTCGTTGTACAATTTTCAAGTCTGGTGTCCAATTGTGTATATGCTCAAAAATCTGTACGTTGATCACGCTCTTCTGAGTTTGTTTCTCACAAATGCGTTGAGAAATATACCGTTATTATTATGAAACAATTAGACGTACTTAACAGGTAGGCCACAGTTTTGTGTGGCTTCATGTTATCTCAGCACTGTTACGTGCCGATGTTGATCAACCGGAAAAAGTGTTAGTATGGTATCACTTGGGATGGTAATCATTTTTTGCAGGAATATCCCGCCTGTTCTATTCCCCTCAACACCCTGGACGTCTGCTGATTCCCCAAAGGAAGACTTCCAGAGTTATGTCAAACGGAAAATGCTTCGATTCGACAATCAATCGACGCATCTTAACGAAACCGTGTTGCTTATGGACGACCGCATGATACGCATGGAAGCACCGTTAAACAACATTTGGTCGTCTTTATCATCAGCCCCCAAGTCGCTTACACGAGTGCCTCACTGAAGGAGAACCCCATTTGCCAAACCATCAGGAGTGCATTCCCGTTGACTGATCGTAAGGGATTGAAAACTTTTCAACAGCAGCTTCAGTCCACGCAATATTTGGAACAGACGGTTAGATATCATCCTTCCTACGCCACCTTTTATGACCCGCATATTATTGGAAATCAATCATGGTCAGACGGTGGCCAAATGCGTGCGTAAAGTGTGCGGTTTCATGTTTGGAAACAAAGTTGGCGGTGAAGTCAACTGGCTGGGCATCAACAATAAAGCTAGTTTAATGGGTACCCCATTGTGCGAAGCCATAGTTCGTAAGCATCGTTAACACTGTCCATCATGTCTCTAGGTGCCGTCCGTGATTAACACATTTACCCATTGGAGTTGGAGAGCAATATCCACCACTTTATCAAACGGTGGGTCCAGGGGGCCAAAGATCGGAATGGGGGTCGCACGGCGCTCAGAGTGATGAGAGATACGATTTCACAGGTAATGTACCATGTCATCTCGTAATGTCCTCTTATTAGATTGCCCCTGCCAGTGGGTCTGCAAAACAAACAGTAGACATGGACGAGTGAAAGCAAGAAATCTTCAGCTCTCCAGTACGCAACATTTACTTTTCTTAAATTGTTGCTCTTGCTCTTGTTGCGATGCAGCAGTGACTGACTCGTGTTTTCCAGTTGGCGCGGTTTGTGCGCGGAATAAGAAGTTTCGGTCCGCTAAAGCACGGGGTTTAGTGCATAGTTACCTGGATGCGTCATATACAGGGTATCAGTCGTTAGGCTGG
This sequence comes from Paragonimus westermani, assembly GCA_008508345.1. Lineage (NCBI taxonomy): Eukaryota > Metazoa > Platyhelminthes > Trematoda > Plagiorchiida > Troglotrematidae > Paragonimus > Paragonimus westermani. The sequence continues at coordinate 6,772 of QNGE01006039.1, read as the reverse complement.
TAAGCGTAAGCTGGGTTGGGGAGCCCGAAAATCGTTTTAGGTATCGTTTCACTTAATGTTATGTGAAGAAAGGAGGGCTCGCAAATATTTTGTCCGCCTGCTTGACTGGTCAGGCTGGAGTCGATACGACTCTAGTGTGTGGTGCAGGTTAACTCCGGCACCACTCGTGGCCAGACGAAGGCAAACGCCGGACCAATTCCGGTTCGTTTGTTGGGCAGAAATTCGTGTGAACACACTCTTCCCTGACCCAGAATCAATCAAGCTCACAATTTGGGACAGTGACCGCGTAACTGATGACAAGTACGCTACCGTTACGTTCACTAATCGCTTTCCGATCCAGCTGTGATTAGTATGGTGATCAAACAGAAAACAAATCTTGTCCGCTACTTTGTAATTCCGTCTGTGTTTCTTGCGTACTCGCATTCTTGATATGCATGCAGCGCACCGTCGAAAAGGAAGGTGTCCTAGAGGATGCACTTTACCTGGATTAGTCGGTGAGCTGAACACTTCCAACGACGGTTCAACCGGCCACCACGGCTATTGATTAGACCTTCTGACTCTGCGTGTGCTCACTGGTCTGTTGACGTCACTCCACCCTTCAATCAGGCGAACTCCTTTCTCACCCTTTTGTAGATGGACATCCAGCTCCAGTTGAAGAGCTGACCGCTCTGTTTCAGAAACTGGGTCAATGGAGTCATCCCAATCGACTGGGGCTGGCAGTCTACTCAGATCTGGAGCGGGATTATGGCTTATGCGAGCGTATTGTTGACCTTTAGAACTTTAACGAAGGTGCGACAAGGTTGTCCAGCTCCACCTTTCCCATTCAATTTTTCAGCAGACAAGATAGCAAGATGGGCCAAGATCAGGAAGCGGTTCCACACGAGTCGGCAGACTGTGAGTACGATGGTGTGGAACCGCTCCCGGGCATTCGACTTCGAGATACGGATTATGCAGATGGCATCGTCCTAATCTGTGGGGTTTGCATGCAGCCCAGAACATAAGGCTGACCGCAGGCTTCAACTCGTCATTTTTGCATGGCCCTCGTACCTAATAAGTGTGAAGTGCTGTTGCAGGATTGGAAGAACTCCTTACCTGCTCTCACTCCTGGTGGTGAGCCTCTGGAGGTAACCCTAGTAACACACTGGAACACTTAGCCGTTTCCTGAGTGATTTTGGAGTGTTTCTTTTGGAACACTCACCGAAATTTTCAATTGTCATTTCTGTGCATCAGTTCGCAGGCGGAAAGACTGATAAAAATACTACACATCTTTTTTTGCCACTCATAAACGTGTCGGCAGATCTACACCAATCATGTGAATTTTGTTTTATCGGACGACTCCACACTAATGGCGACTGCGCCAAAGAAATAATTTCAGCCATCTTACATACCTCGTTACATGGAAATTGAGCACTAGTGAATCAAGAAGGCCGAGGGGTTGTTCGCAAGCTAACGTTCACCGTTTGGCTACAGGAGCGTTTTGGAGGCAACTGTGTGACACCCACGGCAATTGTTGCAGAGGAGGTGCAACTGATTCCTCCACCTCTGCAACACTGTCAGGGTAAGCGATGTTTGTGGTGGTAACTTAAAAATCTAGACGAACTCCACTTGCAACCACTTCTTCAGTCTTGGAAAGTGTCAAGGGAGATTCCTTAACGGAAGCAAGGTTCACTGATTACGTTCTTCAGCCTTCACCTTTGATGACCGTTCGAGGACTGATGACAAGAAATAACTCTATAACGCGGAATACAGGTAAGTGACAATGCCATTCAACATTATGGCCACCATCATTCTAGACGACATCGTTGGAACAAACGAGAGGAAGAAGACACTCACAAAAGTTGTCCGTACGATTGCTGCGGAGGCCCGCCTGTCTTTAAAAGCCGTCGACGTTATGCTCAGTCACTTGAGGGAATTGTTGCCCCAGCTGTCGTTGGATGCACGTACTCTGTTAGAACCACCACGGGAGTGTGCATGTACATTTATCAAAGTTGGATAATACGTCCACTTTGATTTGACTGAATGCATAAACCGTGCCGTTTGTGGTCGATGGACAGAAGACGTGAATGTTCTCCGACTTCAGCTGCATATTGATGGTTTGACTCTTTTCAACAGTTCGCCTTCACAACTGTGGCCTATCCCTGGAAGGCTGACATCCCCTTTCACACCAGTGTTCGTTGTGGGACTATTCTGCGGTCTTTCTAGACCCGCGAATATCGCAGAATAGTTGCATGGCGTGATAGAAGACTTGTCGAAGGTATTGAAGGATGGTTTCTTGTTCTCAACACATAACCACCAGGTGCAAGTCGTCTTGGACCGTGTAGTTGGTGATGCACCCGCCATGGCTTTTTCCGTCAGGTGAAAAGCCACACTGGTCACCACTATTGCGAAAAGTGTACAGTACCGGGTGTGTACGTTAACCGGAAAATGATGTTCCCACCCAGCAATTACCGCTTACGAACAGACGAAGACTTCAGGACCAGACGCCAAGAAGAACACCACGTTGGTCAATCACATCTTGAAAGGTTGAATATGAACATGATGACATGTTTCCGACTTGATTACATGCACAAGGTGTGCCTTGGAATGACGAAATGGTTGATGAACCTATTGAGAGCAGGCCCAACGGGAAGGAAAATCTATCTGGGATCATCACAAATGATATAGTTGAACGGCAGTTTGGTGAGATTGAGAGGAGCCCTGAATTGTGATTTCCCCAGGAAATATCGATCAACGGTGGACTTCGACCGTTGAAAGGCAACGGAATTTCGGCGAGTCCTGTTGTACATCGGACCAGTGGCTTTGAAAGAAGTGGCGGATGACAAATTTACGGAAACTTTGTAAACTTTTCAGTTTCCACATATCCATTTTGCTGCTAGATGTGGAGAGTTAGAAGGTAAGTCCGTTCATTACAAATATTCACCGTGTCCACCAGGTGTAATTGCGAACTTAGTTCTCCAAAACATCGGAATCCGCAAGCAGTTGCACTATGTGGATTTCGTGGAGTCCTTTTTGCGAAAAACATTGGTTTAGTTCGCCGCTCTCCAGGGTGAATCGGAGCATGTGTTCAACTTCCACTGTGTCAGCCACCTGTGTGGGGACGTCACACTGCACAGACCGCTAGACTCCTATTTGGCGTTTTCATTTGAGCCGTACATGAGAAGTTTAAGCGGTTTCGTACGATCTCCAAATATGCCCACTTTTGCAGATCTTCTGACGCATAGCGGAGAGATGCATGTACAACTGCCAGATGACAGTGCACTCGTGGATAATGTGAGGGCAACACCTATTCCTATAGCAGCGAACAAACATGGTAGGTTCATTAACGAAGACGTGATGTACTGTGACGTCAAGCCCAACAACGTGGTGTTGGTGGATGGACTACCCGCGGTAATCACCGTCTTGGATGGAAGACGCATTCACATACAGCGTTTTGCAGCCTGCCATGATTTTTTGAAAAAATGTTGCCTTCCAGCAGACTGTACATTTTCCTGTGTTCCTGTGTATACACATCTACCTGCTGGGTGGACCGTGAACGTATTCAGTGTAAAGGGCTGCTTCTATCATTCAAGGACAGCCTTGTACTTTACCCAGTAACGTTCACCTGCAAAATTATCAGTAAAATAACTCCTACCTAATTTAATTCCGTTTTCTTGGGCAACAATACAATGCTTTCGCTACTGAACACTTTGATTTTCAGATGTATCAGGTGGGGAAGTTCGAGGATGAAAGCGTGAAGATAGTGCACGAGTCGTGGACAACACAGCCAGGGCTTGCGCACTGGCCGGGAATGGCATCTGCGGAGCACTACATGTTGCTATTGGGTGGAACGACAATATTCACTGGTCCAAAGCTGTTCAAAGTCAAGATGCATCGCGCAACAGCTATGCGCTTTCGATTTCCCAAACATTTTCTAGATGACTTGCAATTAACTTACAGATACCAACGAATATTGAAACAATTAATAGACATAACATTGCCTGACGCCATGGACATAATGGATCGCAGTGGCAAACGTAGGAGGTACGGTGGAATTGTCTTATGTCACACTTGCAGAGAAGCCATCGTTCGTTCCTACTTCACGTATGAAGTGGGAGGGAAGCGGAAACCCTCGATGTACGGCGTTGATGTTGACCATTCTCCACCACCACCAAAATTGGAGAATATGTCCCATGCATTTCCATCTCCAACACGATGGGCATTGGGTTCAACGGAGGACCTACCCATTTTCTCCAGCCCTGTCGACTTCAGATATGTCATCAGTAAAATGTTAGCCGGCAAGCATTTAGCTCCACCATCGTTAGTCCACCAGCAGCACATGGTGAGTATGTTCACAAACGACACTGCCAAAGAAGTGACAGAGTTGAAAGGCAGGTCCGTTCATTACAAATATTCACCGTGTCCACCAGGTGTGATTGTGAACTTAGTTCTCCAAAACATCGGAATCCGCAAGCAGTTGCTGGCCCAACGGCTGGAAGTGAATGCAGTGCGATGCCGAAATGCAGCTTCCGGTACGTCAACCACCGCACACTTCTTCGTGCGATTCCCCATGCTGTCTATAGGGGATATGCAACTGCTGAACACGAAGCTGGAAGAAGCAGAAGTACATGTTTAGCTGGTGTGTTCAGTTTTTCCGATTCATAGCACGCAGCATTGTCTCAGCAGTGTCGGCGACACATCCGTGTGTGAGCGCACCCGTAGTATTACGAGAACATTAGTGAAGGATGAAGTGGCGAGAACCGTAAACTAGAGAGGAGAGGACTTAACAATCGTGTCTCCATTGCTTCCTCACTCTTTGCCGCAGCCATCGCTGATATGTTCGATCACTAAAATTCATCCGTTGTTAAATGTAGAATCCATCATGAGGAATGCTGACCCCGGCGTATCGCACATGGACGTCAAGGGAACCATTCTATGGTGGATTCAGAAGGCGAAATTGCGGGCAACGAAATAAGCCAACGATCTTGTTACAGTCATCTTTGCACTGTGGTTCCAGTTATGTACTCGTCAAAGTGATCCAGATATTGCTAAAAAAATTGTTTTTTGTAACGTATGAATATCTATATGTCCTTTACTTCGTTCCTCGTGAAGTGGAACATTCCGTCGTCGTCATTGTACGAGACTAGATTTACGTTTAACGCTACTTATCTCCGTAGGAAAATTGACAATGTGCGGCATACGATAAGATCGCTTAGTGGAGTTGCGCGCATTTTTTCTTCCACCGTTCCCTGAGTTTTCCCACTCTGTCTAGTTGGAGCAGTCACGGGTCACTCGTGGGACGCTCAGGAAACGGTCGCGCTACTAGGGACTTAAGAACTCAGCGTAGCCTGGAAGCTGTATCAGCGCTGGTGGAGCGTCTGGTGAGTTTCGTAAGGACTCTAATGAATAATGTTTTGATAGCCCCATTCATCTGTACCTTTATGATAATTTTGGTTTTGCATCTGCTTTTGTTTTATTCAAGCTACCCTAACCAATTTTGTAACATCCAGCCCGGGGCTAAAATCACAACTCGCCCCGTGACACGCTTGCTTGACGTATCTCTGTGTGCACTCCATTTTCCAGGATCGATAATAATACACGGGAGTCAACGCGCTGAGTTTTGGTTTTTCATTGTCGATCGATTGTCGATAGTGATCACTGACTGGGTTTCATTTTGTTGGATCAGTTCCGACAGGTTGAAAATCGTATAGCAAAGCCTCTGATGGCGCTTGCTGATGTGTGTCATCTGTGGCGCCGACACGACCCCAGTCTTTCCGCAGAGTGTACAACGTTACTACAATGGCGGTCCAGTTGTATCCCCTACTAGCACCAATTTGGGGCTGAATTAGGGGTGAGTTAGGGCCGTTTGGGGAAACTTGGGGTTGTTTAATTTTAAACAATCCTGTGTCGATGGATGAAAATATATCTAATCCCCTGCGCGTCAGTGTTCAGTTTATTTATATAATACATGAGATACATGACACAAAGGAATGGCATTCATATTTGGGAAACAATCATTGTACGGATAACCTCGTCCTTTGTTTAGCCGAACTCGAAAGGCTTTGATTATTCACGCGCGTTGCGTTCAGATATACGCCCTGCTTGACGCCTCTGTTTCTTCCGAGGTTTGCCGAGGTTGCCGTCATATCTGGGTAGCATTAGGATGACGGTGAAGTAAGAGACATTATTTCATTCCTCATGGCAATAGTGGTTTTCGAAAGTGTTGACCAGTCGTCCCACCATTTATCGGAATGTCCAACGCTCACTCACCCAGCTTCACCGTAATGTACAAGAAACCCTGGAGAATACAGACGTTTGCGAACGTTCTCCATCCTCTATGACGTCCGTACCAGAACTCATATCACAACCGCTTTCAGGAGGCAAGTTAAACTTTCATAATGCAAACGACTGCTTTCAGGTGTATTATACAGCCTGATAGAAACCAGTGTGCAGGATCCGAAAGCTGATCTTCCTAAGGCTAGCGTTTTCGACTGCCTTCAAGATTGGGCAATTTCCAGCAACACTCCTGAAGTGCAGGTAACACGAATTTTGCGTATCTTGGACGGAGGAATACCGCAGTTACTAAGTGATGTCCGAACACTGTTGTCGGCGCCGAGAAGTTTGCCGAGACGTGACGTTTATCCAGGCGAATATGCACATTTGGGGTTGGTTAAGGGCATTTTGAATACTGTCCTAGGCGGTCGGCTACAACGTGTGGCGTCCACAAAACTCCAGCTGAATGTTGATGGTTTATCACTAACGCATGCAGGAAAGTTAATAATATGACCTGTGCTCT
>QNGE01006038.1:16068-29560 GCA_008508345.1 Paragonimus westermani | reverse complement strand
CCGTTAACCAGTCATGGCCGCGTTCTGTCTAACAGTTTAATGCATGTGATAGGGAATGTAACACGCAGCTGATGAGAATAGAAAAGTTCTGAACTGTTCTCATGTGGACTGTGCAGTCTCGAATATTGAATATGAGAGTGGGTTACTTCAATTTAAAGTTGAGACTCATCGTTAGGCCTGGGTTGACCACAAGTTTTGTTTCACGTGTGTCGTGGACATGTTAATTAGTTGTAGAGGCTCCGCAAATGTAGCATATTTCTCTCATGCCACTGTGGCGTGGACTGCACCGAGTTACATTTCAAGATTCGTATTTATGTTCCGCACATACTACACACAGGAGTTTGGTATCATTGTGAGTAACACAAGCGTGCTCCGCATAGATGTTGAGGGCTTCAGCCCAGCACCGCTCCGTATTGAAACGCAGACCCTTGTGAATCACTTGAGCTTGATCAAATCATACGTTGCGATTCTCAGGTGCGACGGCCTCTGTAGTGACTGGAGTTGGCAGATGTGTGTTTAGTAAGAAATGGCTTGTGTTTCTTGTGTTGCGCAAAATGTAAGTTTGGTCATCTACTTGTCTCTCCAATGTAGCTGGCATTGCACTCACCGCATCCGGTTTCGTTAACACAGTCTGTCCAGTCGCCCATAAAACCAGGATCCGTTTATCAGCAACATGTTAAGCACGACGCCCCAATTGGTTGACTCCATTCGAACTAAATTTGGTGCGGATATCTTAGAAACCTCAGTTTCTCCCCAAAAATTTCAAAGTAACTTGTCACAACACAACCAACTGTCCTCACCACAAGAATTGCTGTCGATTGCACATGCGAATGCGTGCATTCTATTTACTTCAGTTTCCCCATCAAATATTCATCCTATCCTAAATACAAATCCAGTTGTCTACTTCCATGAAGTATATTGCATTACCGCTCAAATGACAGTGGGTAGTGATGGGAACGTCATTTTACTAAACACTAGACTGCTTGCTGGTTGATTTGCATAACAATGTTCAGAGGAAGGCTTTAAACACCAACTCATCTCTAGCTGTCTCCTCCGGCACGAGTACTGATCACTCAAACATAGTTGCTAAACAGTGTCGCCAACTTTTTGCCAAATATCGCGATCCGAATAGTCTATCAACTGTTCACATATGAGGACGAACAATTGAAACGGATCACTAAACTGCGTTGTACAATCAGCACATAACATACAACATTGTTTGACATCTGTCATGCGGGTATAGCTACACAGGAGATTAATCAGGAACTTTTCGTACAGGCCGCCTCATTGTTTGCTGAAAAGTGAATTTGAGTTCTGCCCATTAAATTATAATTTCGTTGCAAAACATCATAGTAGGTATGTTGTTCGCTAGTTCACTGTTCATAAAACAAGTGCTCATATGTACCTCTGATAAACTTCCGGGCATAGAGGAGATTCTAATGGTTTGCACACAATGATCTCGTCCACATTTTCTCCAATTTCGTGTCCGTATCTGTTAGGGTCAATTTTGGAAGAGTGAAATATTTTCACCAACCGTGGTCTTTTAGTGGTCTTTTTCTAGTGGTGCTTCCCTGTACAAATAAAAGTTCGTTCCACGCCCAAGCAATTAGATGGGGTTTGAATTACATGGGACTAAGAGGGTTGGTTTGAAACATTGAATTCCTTCTATCTATAATTAATCACGTGGGGAAGGATACATACGTTGCGAGTTGCAGACACCCAGTTTATTAACATCAGTCGGTTAAATGATACAATATATAATTTCGGTCTGTTACATGATAGGGCAGCAATGAAGCAATGAGAGATGTAAAGTTTGTGGTTTAACTGTAACGAGGCAAAATTCCTGGCACTGTAACTTTGACACTGTCACTTCCTGTATTGTCTTATTACGAAATCACAACCTCAGAATTTTGACATTTTCCCAAACCTTCCTAACAAAGCTCCACACATCGGCTATCCGTTGATAAAATGTAAGTACTCCCCAAACAGTCAGCACTGGAAGCCAATCACACACACTCTATCTTCATTATGTTGGGTTTCTTTGCTGTGGCAATCGCAGCAACTTAGTAATATGCGTGTATGAGGAAGGCTTTAAGAGATATGCTTACATGAGAATACTTGTGGTAGATATTTCACGCTATACCAGAGACGAACTACTGACTGGTCTGTGTGACAATTTTGGCTGTTCGTGCTCAGAAGCATACGCAGTGAACACCAAGGTGCAAACAGGTTTGTAAGCTTGTTATCAGATTTGGTGACGGGACAGGGTTCTCCGTCAAGTTGCAGAACAGCCAAATATGAAAACAGCTTAATCGAGTGGAGACACAAGCAGCAGAGAAGGTTGAAGTGGTTGATATTCAAGATGGGCGCCTGAATAAATTCGAGTGCATCATTGCTAATGAAAATATTCATCTCGTCTTGATTTGATATATCACCTCTCAAGCGAAGTAACACAAACGGCAATCATACAATGCGTCACCAGTTGTTTTCATGTCATTCAACTTAAACCCGCACACGCTTCATGTTCCTGAAAACAATTGTGGGATTGTGAACTCAAGTGATGGGAACTACTGAGAAACAGGAGACCGTTTCCCGTAGCATCCCGTGCATTATGCAGATTGCACGCTGTTAGCTGACTATAATTGCATTTCCTGCGTGATACCGCGCGTTGCTCTCACGATAAACACTTTTCATCCATAACATCTGACGGTCACAAACCTTCCGTTGAATTTAATTTCTATCAGAAGCTGTTCAATTTGTGATGATTCTCATGTACTTGCACAGAACAAAATCCATTTGCATTTAACCATAACTTACGCGTTGTCGTAGTGGCCACTGTCTGATGTGGTTCAAAAGCGGTTCAAAGCAGCGTGTGTAATTTTCCAGTCTAGGCGTGAGATCGGTGCATAATGCAGATATGTTGCATGTCACATCTATCACATGCGACGCTCTTCCGTACATCTAGCAAACAATGCACACACACACACACTTCATGATCGGCACGACTGCCTATCACTCATGAGGCGAGGTGATACGAGTGAATCATGCAAGGCCCAAACGCGCTGACAGGTCCTTGCACGAACTGCCTACCGGGGCATAATCTACAATTGTACGCCTGTGTGCACTACTGTCAACAAGGCTGATGCAGACTCACCGGTGTCTCCGGTTCCCAACCAATCGAACGGTGTGCTCGATGATTCTGTTTGAGGCGATTCTGTTGTGGATTGCGTGTGCTCGATATCACCTGGAATGAGAAAACGCGAGTGAGAACTACCGCTGTTGCGGGACGTGTATTGGCCAGAGTGAACCAGAACAAGTGTTATTCACAATAGGGGTTTCATGAACGAGAGCCGTTTCCCTCGCCAACAACGCGAACCGATTAGGCACTGTTCGTACTCACACCAACTCCTACGTGAGTAGCTAGGCACTCGCTCACTCTGTTGCTCCAAACTCGACTGCAACAACGTGGTGAACAATCGAACGAACAAATATGCCACATTGTTTGTTCACATGTTAACGTCTGGCTCGCCAAAATAATTCATCATCATCATCATCATCGTCATCATCATCATCGTCATCGTCATTCAGCTACACACGAGTTATCCCTCCAGCATGTGTGTTCGCTTGGTTGGTTAGACACGCTCAACACACTGACATCATGACCAGCACGTTGTGCAAGTCAGACTCAGTAGACTGGGGCGGTCGTTATGCGTTTTCCCGGAAGCTGCATTATCCCGCTCACCACGATCATGTCATCATTCAGCTTAAACTTCATCTCCCTGTTAACAATTCTGGGATTTTTTACTCAATTGTTTTTCACTGCTGAGAAACGTTGTTTCCTTTCCCGTGGTGTGCAGCATTGTGCTTTTTGCAGACTATAATTTCATTCCTGCCTGACGATCGCAAATTTTCCGTTGAATTCTGATCAGATGCTCTTCAGTTTATGTTGATTGACGTGTATTTGCACAGAACAAACTCCATTCGCATTTAAGCATAACTTACGCGTTGTCGTGGTTGCCACTGTAAAGTAATTGGAACGGAACGTTAGCATTTGGAGTGGAAATTCTGGTTGTTGCGTTCTAATCAAAGTTTGGTCTGTGTTTAAGGAAATCTGGTCATTTGCATCACATTTCAATTATTCTCTCAGTCCTAACCGTTACCGTCTCAGAAGTCCTCTTACTTACAGCTTCCCATTATTTCTAATACGCACGTATATGTATTGACGGCAATGTTGGCGTCCCTCATTCTAGTTGTCTTCTGTTTCCCGAATGTTTGTGAACTGCCACCGCTGTGTTCGATTCGACTTGAAACCGTCTAATCAATAAACAGACTAGGCTTTTGTGACACTGGTGTATAGTTCTAGTTTACTGCTAATCAAATATGCAGCATTTAACTTCCGTCGTTTGTGCAAATCTAATTTCTATGATGCACGAAACTTTCGGAGAATCGCATTAGAATTGTTCATGAGGAAATNAAAGCATGGTAGTTGTTGTCGATTATTGTGTTTACTTCGCGTTTTCAAGTGGACTTTGCTTCACGACGGGTTATATCGTTTGATGAGCCCGCATTATATACACTGACAGACAGCATGCAACCATACCGAATCCAACAAACTGATTTTAGGCATCTTCGGCTGTATAACGTGAACGTCCAAATGCACAACAAACATCTCACTGCTGTTCCCGACTATACTCGACCACTAGATTTTCCTAATCAAAATTCTCTGGGTCTATGCTTCCACACTAAATTACATTGTATTGTTAATACGTTTTGCTACAACTGGTTATCGCATATATAATTCCTTTAATCTCCTGTTTTGTTTAGTGGACATTTTCTCAACCCACGATCCAAAAGTTCGTTAGCATTTTCTGAATGGAGAACAACAAATGCCCCCCATTCTACCAATTCGAATATAGATTATCCTACATATACATATCGAGCAACATAATTCTTATTCTACATGGACATTCGTGTGTATGTTGTCGGGGTCCATATATATCGTAGGGACTGATACCCATTTACACTGTCGACAAAGTGAGGGATCCAAGCGATTGTGTGTTTGTTATTTCCGTTCTCCACTTGCTCCCAGACCCCTAATTTGACTTACCTGTCGAGAGTAATGTGTTGTAACGTTATATGTCATACCGTCTCAAGGCACACAGCCAAATGGAACAATATTATGAATCTACTTGTGAGACAATACTGCAAATTGTTCCCTTCTTCACGGAAAGAATAGAAATTGGAAAACTTACAGATTTTCAAAGGTATCAGGGCACATAGCAATGCGCAAAATGCGCCGAGGCGGTTGTATTCACGAAACATTTTTCTTCGACGATAATGAAAGCTCCTGCCCGCAAAAGCGTTTTCTATATATACTTTTGCTAACCACCCTGTGGGCTGACCAATAGGGGAATGGCATACTTTCGATGTGCACACGCACCTTAGCAGATTGTGCATTTGTTGGATTCGATAAGAAACATTAACAACAAATCACTCTTTCACAGAGAAACATCTTACTTTCAGACTATTGATGAGTAAGACAGTCATTATTTGATTCCATGTGAAAGAGATTTCATCGTGGATTGCGCTATCAAGTTCCGTTTGACCATTTTTAAACCACTGATAATCACGAATTCTAAGCATCAACAGCAAACGGAAAACTACTCCGAATTTTGCGCAAGTCATTTCAGCTACCCGCGTTAACGCCATTCTTCTAGTTCCGGGGTGAGTTAATTGTAATATAAGGTGAATACTTGACCAAAATTTACCATCAGTTTCTCAACATCGCTTCAATTTATACTATCCGGTGTGTGTCCATTAGGTTGGCAACTCCGGTGGTAGCAGTCAGCGTCGAGCTATGACCATTAGACGAGCATGCATTTGAAATCGAAAAAAATTAAACAGAAATTCTGAAGAATTTATGAATGCTTGTGAACAGGCAGCTGGCAGTTGCACATACTGCTACACAAAACACTTAAGCATCCCGAATTTGAGCTTTTCTTCCTAATCTACAGCAAATTTACACCTCACGAGAAACACAAGCAATAAGGACGGATGTCGAACGTAAGGGATAGAATTGCTGATCCCAGATGTGGTCTACGGAGGGAATTCTAATCTGTTGATTACGTGATTAATACACCTCTTTTCAAGCAAGTTGTAACATTTGCTGATTCACATCTTAAAAATTTCCGTTTGGTGAATTTTGAAACCGACGACATGACGTTGGATAAGACAACAGAAACCTGATAGGCGGCCATTGTGTGTGTGTTCACAATGATGGTTTCAAACATTCACACACTGCCTTCTACTCAGTCCACAGACACACGTCGTCTGGATGATTGCTTCCAACCATATGAATCCTCAGAACATATAATCCACGTATTCCGTACTTGCTGATTGACTTTCACAGTTTTCCTCTTTTGTGAAATAGTTGATTTAGTATGTGGGTCCTTCCGAGCCGTAACTGCTATATTTGCCTCGATTGCATACGTTAAACATTTTAGTTCGGTGTGCGCAAAAAATTGTGTTCGCTTTCAAGTGAAATGTTCAGGCAGCGTTGTCGCGAGTACCTCGTTAGAACCAAAACCTTTGCAGGCATCTTCCTAGGAGGGACTGAATCACAAGTCCCGGACGATATAGCCGGAAGCTACAGTGAGCAAACGATAAGTTGATACTATTCATTTCGATCTTAAGTGTTATTGCTTAGTTTAATTTTTCAGTAAATCCTCTTAGTAATAATCACCCAACTGATCATTAACTTACGAATTCGACTCGCCCAACAGTCTAGATTATTTCTGGAAGTTATCATCGGTGAACGTGCAGACTGTTTCCTGATCACAAACTACGTGGTGGTTGCCGACTTCCTCAATCATTGTTTGTCCATGTTTGGCTGATATATTTAATCTGCATGTGTGGCACTCCTAATTTATAGATGCATTGATTCACGTGCTGTTATATCAGGGAGAAAGATCATTGCATCTGCGTTCCAGACCCTGTGCTGCTCATTGAAAAAAGTTACACAGTTTTAAGTATAGAGACAAGGTGGACGGGGCTGAATACAAGGCGAATTCAATGAAGCCGCCAACCACAATCATTTCGGCAACCGGAACGGAAATGTTTAGTAATCTGTGGGAGTGTTCTAGAAAACTTGTTCTGCATACTGTTTTTCAGTGTATATGTTCATCGAAAAATACTCTGAGACACCCATCCGATACAACCGTGACCGTGGAGTTGAGTAATGCATACCAGTGTGAAACAGAGCCCAATTGTGCAGAGGTTCCGTTTGCAGGGTGAAATGACTGTTTAACCATCCGGTTTTGGCGAGTGACCATCTGAACGCTCATTATTGTTTAGTGGGAGGCAGATGACACGAGGTGTCAGTAGTTCACTAGGCACTGACCCACTTCTGCCTGTCTTTCTGAGTGCAGAGTATTCATGAGTCCCTCAATCGTTTTACGGCAGTTCTCCGGACACCACCAGCAAGTGCGAAATCATTTCTCAATGATGAACGTTGGTGACTTTACATGTATTGATATCCAACTGCAGGCTAATCTCTCTGGACTACTGAGTTGGACAGTTCAAACCGTTCCGTGAGGTTACCACATCTCCTGGGTACTCCAGAACTCGCCAGAGTTTTGTGTCATAAGCATAGGGTGAAATCGGTGGTTTAACTGTACTGGGTAGTTCAAAGCTGATGTGAATGAATAACGGGAGTCCTAAGACGAGTCCTTGCGAGACGCAGCTGTCGGTCTGGAATCGCTGTTCATTCACCTTGACGTTGAGACTACCTTCATTCAGATAAACCAAAAACCCTGTATGTAGGCGATGATCGAGGCTATAACTATTCAGTTTCAGTAACAATATGAAATGATCAACCCTGTCATAGGCTTTGACAGGTTCAGCCATAAATATGGCCAGTACTGAGCAGACACTTCCTGTCCAAACATCACGAGCAATCACAAGGTATTTAATGAATCAGCTTCCTCCACGGAAGCCATCTTGGTTTTTGGTGATCATTTCAAAGTTTCAGGGTTTGCCTGGAGACAGTTATTTGGTAACTAACCCTTGCCTTTTCTATACCACTGGAAACAACATCACTGGTCGACAGTGTGTCGGGCCACCTCTGAAGATAGATGTGATTGCGAACTGCTTCCAGGCTTTCGGTCGACAGCCAGTCATTGAGGAGTGCGTAAAAGTAATGTGAGCGATGCTGTTAATTGGGTGGCATAGACGTTCCAGAAGACAGTGAGTTGGTAGGTTACCTAATTTCATTCTGACTCACGGCACCAGAGCTTGTTTCGACCATTTCCTACTTTGAACTTCACCCATTTGTTTTCCACTTGACTTACCGATCTTTAGTTTTTTATGTCTCCACACAGATGTTCTGTGCATCGAAGCAGTTATTACACGATTGTATTTTGCCCCAATATCACATTTGTCAACGGTCTCAGCCTTCGGCCAGCCTTTCATCTGACTACACATACCGCTGGCAATCACGTGGACCTCATTTGGCTCATGTCGATTCAGAGGGAAACGGTTACATGACGCAATCAAAACTAAAAACCTATTCGAGTCAGATGTTCCGTAAAACACGTTCCTAGCAAGCCTACAATGCCACTAGCAATTCGAATGAAGAGTTACCACACATTGTCATAGAAATCCCTCCATTCAGATCACTGCGTTTTATGTTGCGTCGGAACGTTCAGAAGATTTGAGTGGTTCGTACAAATATCACAGATGCAACCACCATAGAAGGATTGCCAACCATAGTCGTCACACTTTGTGTTGGCAATTTCGGGGTGGAAAGTGGTGCGGATTATTGGGAGTGTAACCGAATCTGTGTGATTATAACGCACTCACTGATCATTTTAACTGACGATAGGCCACCAGTTATTAAGGGTGTCCCCAGATTTCACTCTTTATGGGGGCTTTCTCTACCAATTCGTGGGGGTGTTCACATCGCCCTGCGTTATTCATCTTCTGATTATGTGTAATATTTACGCTAATACTGGCATACGATTGTTGCTCGGAGCGGAGTGATGGGCACTGTTGATAACATAACAATGAAATAGAGTCCTGCCGATTCAGTAAATGTGAGGACATTTTCCAATCCTCGCAGACCTGATCCTGCGAGAGATTTGACTGGGTTATCTCCCTGTCGTTACTCTGAGTATGGTTGGGTAACCGATATGGGTTTCCTTCCGACACGCAACAGCATATTTCGGACTACTGGTCAGATTGTCAAACCAAGATTTGTGTGCGGAAGGAGATGAGCACGTACACTCAAGGCGAATTTTGGTTTCAGAATCGAACCAGATACGATCAGTTGAACATCACTCACAATTGGCCAAACGTTTCAACTAGTCCAATTCCACCAAGGATACAGTAGTCCAGTGTCACTTTTGATAGAGATCGTTAGTAATAAATATATTTAGCGATGTAGGGGCTAGAACAACCGTTACGCCTTCTTGAGACAAATGTATTGAGTTCCACGCCAGTAACTTCCTTTATATGGAAAATAATATTCAATAGTATACTTGAAGAAAACAAGTCAAATTGATTGCGGTGAACCAAACTGAAATACTATTCATTCAAGCTCGCTAAGCTGTAGCGATCAGACAGTGTATTTGGGGACGAACTAAACGGGTTCACTGCAAACGTCCACTTGTGCACTCAGACAACACCACTCTTGACTCAACAATCCCTCGAACTGTCTGATGCGTGCAAAGACACTACGTATGAATTTGCATGCCTGTTGAACGCAACCACTACAACTCGATTCCTCATTTGGCTCAATAAGTTGTGAATGATAATTTCATATGGTTAGCACAGATTTCGGAGGGTTCAGTAAAGAACTCATAGAATAACACCAGGTTTCTGGCTAACATGTTAAGCACATCTGGGAATGTGTTTTATGCCCAAAAGGGATGAAAAATTTGTTGCCGTAAGCTCCCACAAGTAGTCATGTGCAACCCCAATCCTCGCTCACGTTTAGGAATCTGAGTATTTCCGTGTTTACTATTGATGGAACATCCTGACTTTAAAGCTAATACTACGGGGATTTCGGAGTCAGTTTCCGAAACTCGGCGAGAACGGTTGTTTAGCATTAGCTCCAGTTTGAGCGGTACTTCATCGCTAACTATCATAACTTGGGTAATGCCGCATCACCATATAGGCCCCAATAATTCGATGCAACACATGTACTCAGTGATTCCCCTCAGCAACTGATTTATTAGAACAGATGTACTGTGTATGATAGTTCACCGCGGCTGTTCCGAAAAAGTTTTACCGCCTCAAACCTCTTGGGTTGAACCCATAAAATATCTAGCGCGAACTGTTAACGATGTCGTGGATAACTCTCCAGTGACCAAACTGTGTTGAATATAATTGCGCGTGTGTATTTCTTGTTACTCCTGTCAGACAGTATCTGCGTTGAGTCAATACAAACGAACATGACTGTCTCTACTTCCACTGCATAGTGCAATGTCGAGACTTGATCTAAACACCTTATCTTTCCGACAAGGTAATGAGAAGTAACTTTATTCACGAATCTTCACAACTGTTTTCAATCTATTATTGACCACGCGACTGAATAATACGACATACATCCAAGAAGCTTTACGCTTGAAAGATATCCAAAACTGAAGAGTTGAAAGGTGCAGATCAAAAGAAACAATATCCACGAAAGAAATGAACGAGTGCACAATACGAACTAGAAATCATCGCCCCGTATTTTACTTGGAAGAAACGAGCGGGAAACGAGCACAGCGGGGATAGTTGGTAATCGGGTTTCAAACAAACATTAGGACAACATTACTAAGCACAAGAATGCACCGACACTCACCTGTCACCACATCATTATCGAAAGAGACCAGGTTTCATCAGTCAGTCCGTTACCAAACAAAATATGATAAATGGTTACATTTAAGTTGAGCAGACATATGACCTTACTGTTTCAGACAACCATCCCTTACGCCTGAACACATCGTGTTATGGCATATTCTGTTTGGACCGCATAATTGCAGTATACTGAAAAAATGTGCACGGTCAGTTTAATGCGACTGGTTACAGATTCACGGTTACCGAGGGCACGTAATGCGGATTGTTATTTTCTTAGGACTCAAGTCAAAATGAACAGCCTAAACTCGTCTGTGTTTCACACAACACAACACCGACAGTAGCATTTACTTAGTGTTTTAGTCCGAATGCTGAATATTTCAAAACTGGACACAAGGGTATGTGAGATGATTTATTGTCATGGGTGTAATAACTAGTCCATCCACGCGACAACACTTTGAACAAAACGTGACCCTCTCATATATTAGATGACTTGTTCATGCTGACAAGTGTTGGACCATATAAGCGCCCAACCAAACCCCAGGATCCTGGCCACAATATGATACCTACCCGGGAGATACCCGTAAAAACATTGCCGGAAAGCAGATGACATGAATAACAACGTAATTTCCACATGATTCCACTGACCCTGGAAACACAACTTTTCCAACATGCATGTGCATGGCCTGGTTCGAAATATCGTTATACTGTTACTGTTAACAAGTAACTCACGGCATCGTTATGCATATGCTTTACCAAAACTGTTGTTTGGTTCAGACGAGGTGGACATATTGAGAACGGGTTGGATAGTGCAATAATAGCTACTTGTCTAGGTACCATTTCTAATTGACTATAACATTTATGTTGTTTGCATGAGGTAAGTAAACCGTACTATGAAACACGAAACCGCGGTAATTAATTCACCGCCTATACACACGGCCGAACATGTCCCAGTCAATTCATTCTACACTATCGCCTGTTCGATTGAAATGGTGTTCAATCCGATGAAGTAAACTGAAAAATAGCCAATGCTGCTGCAAATGATGGAAGGACATAAGTACGACATTGTACAGAACAGATAGCGTAAGTGAAAAATATATACAGCAATGAATCTGGTGAAGCTCCCACTCGACCTGAAAAGTCAAAACTTTGGCATCACTGTTGTCACCATGTTCGTTGGGTCTATTCACGGAACCTGTTTACACAACCCTAACAAACGGACTACGCAAATTAAAATGGTCTGTTTATACGTCATGCTTTAATTTCCAATGGTCTGTCTGTACATAAATAGCGGTTGGATGGAATTCACGCGCTGAGAAATAAGGCACTTGTTGCCATATGTCCACATTTTGTTTACTCTCAACAGTCGCACACGTAAAACATGCAGGCTATATACGACAGGCAATTGCAGATAGACGGGGTATGGACACGCATGCATGCACACCAAGTAGTATACCATCAACACCAGGACAACCCGATGTGTTGTTTCAACGTCTTTTGTACACATAGTGCCGGTCGGTGACTCCCGATCGATTAGCTTTGTTAACGGTCAGTAATCTGAGGTCCTAATTGTTCAACATTATTTTGGTCCAACTTGGTGACCTGTCATCATGAGGAGTTTAGCAAACGATGATGCAGGATTTCGAATGATTGGTTTCACGGTTTGATATTGTTATGTCGCCGCTGGTTTGAACCATTTCCGAGGGAATTCCACTACTCGCCGAGATAGTTGTCACCCTGTTCAGGCCATGGAAACGTTATTGCAGCTGCAAGTTAACTGGTAGACAAAGTGAGAGAGGGCACATTTGGACAAACTGTTCGCGATTTTGAAGAACTGGTCCTTTGGTGGTTGGGCCGCCACCCACGTGTGTGATAGTGAATACTACAAGTTGTATTCGATTTTTTCGGCCGGGTGATCTCATTTGAATTGCAGAAATGAAGATGTATCCTACATTTGGGCTGTTTGAACTGGGGCGTGGCAACGTGGGATTCGACATAATCAAGCTTGTCTTTGAGGTCCACGCCTTATTATCTATACCATCGACGGCGTGACAATGTAGGGTCGCAACTGCTGTTTCCGATGTGTAATCAATTTTCATCTGTATATTGCAGTAATGTGTAGTAAACTGATAAGGATATCTGATGACTGAGCATTGGTGCGTACACTAGAATTAGTGGTGTCTGTATTTGCCGAACAGTGAGAAACGTTCATTTCATTTGGTCAGAGGACCTAAGGGCGCCAGGCAAGTTAATCAACGAGAATTATTATCTCATACCAAACAGCCTATGCCCAGTAAATTAGCTTTGTACAAGACTGTGATTGTTTGGAGCACGCGTCCGTAGCAGCTCCCGCATGATTATTGCTAAGTGAAACTCTGACTGAGTACCTAATGAGGCTTGTGAGGATCCTTGCAGTATGTGTGTATTACAGGCTATTACAGACGCCTTCCGTTCGTCTCTGATCGACTTCCCTTCCTAACTTTTTGTTTCCTAGTTAGCTGAGTGATAAGGAACTTTCAGACGGTTTTTGAATCGCGCTCACCCTTATGTAGAATGTTCAATATAGCTCCTTCCCAAAATGAACATGAATGGCATGGAATAGATAGAGGCATGACGCGACTCGTTGATGAACTCAGTTGATACACTCAGTGACCAC
>QNGE01006037.1:17455-35877 GCA_008508345.1 Paragonimus westermani | reverse complement strand
AGCGGGAACAGCTAGCGTGATCAACGACACCGAAGACGAGAAATCGGACTTGGCATCCTCAGTGTCCATAGCGACCGAGCGAAAGGAAATGATATAAATATATATGCACTATACAATATACGCACGCAAAAAGTGATGAGGGAAGAAACAAATGAACTCAGGTATACACTGATATATATTCTGAACGGGCTCACCAATTTTAGAGTTCAGATGGGCTATGACCGATCAATTACGAACAACGCAACGAGTAGACGAGAAATATACTGTCGACACGTAAAATCGACGAGAGCTGGCGAAGAGCGGGATGAAACGTTAAACATAGCAGAACTTCACGTGAGCAGGCACCGGAGCAGAAACGTTCGAGTGCGCGGGTGGCCTGCCGGTAACCATACTCGTTCAAACAAACGTTTGAGCGCATACAAAATGTGGGGGAGGAGAGAGAGTACAAATGCTGACTGTAACTTCAACGCAGTTAGCCTTAAACAAATCGGGTCGCTACACTGGGATCCATTTGTGCAAACATTGCTCTGTTGGGGAACTCCGTGTGATTCTCATTCCAGCTTGACCACGAGATTCAGCTCCGGCGTCTCCAGAATCTCCGAGATAGTACCTGCCAGAGCAGCTTTCTGACCGATTTGTCGGAGAGTGCGTACATTAAAGGCGCCAATGTTTTACAGTTGTCTTGGCCTCCGAAAACAATTGTCGCCCGAAGGCACATGGACCTCAGAATAAAGAGGGGGTAAAACAGTGGGAGAAAGTCGTGGTCGATTAGTAATGTTACTGTCGAGAGAACGATAACTTTTGATACTTCCCGGTCGTTTATGCCGCGGAATGGGGTTGACTTGAAGGACCCCACCTCAAGTCTCTGACTCAAAAGTCTGACCTGCGAAACAACAGGATATAGGGTTCTCTTGGGGGACTCTACCCGGAGCCAATGACTCAAGAGTCTGACTCACTTGGCAGTGAGGGGCTTGCCTGGCCCGAGGGCGCAGTGAATAAGACAATGACGTCTGATTCTAAACACTGCTGCGCGCAGCGGATGTACTCGAAGCTACATCAGGCTTTTGAGAGATATCTGATGTTTTTCGACCGTATTGGATAATACGCCGGCGGTCACGGTCAACCGTTGGGCGATCGGAGTGCTCTTTGTTTAAGGGTACCTTTTCTAACCCCCTTCTTCCTGATACGGAAGACAGCAGTGCCGCAACTATAAAAATAGTTCTGCTGTATGCCCATAGGATCGTGCCTCACTACCTAAGCACTCCTACGCGGTCAGTGGTGTGATATGCAATCCTAAGGGTGTAGATGCCTTTCGTCTGACTGCTCCCCTTTGGCCTGTCTGACAAGGTTGCACCTGGAAAGACCGGAGTCCTAGTCAGCATAGCCCGCCGGATCAAAACAGTACAGAAGCCCGACCACCTCGCCAAGGTAGCAGTATAGGTCGGGACTACATACACACTACCTAGTGGTATTTTCTAAGGGATCTCAAACTTGGGTTGTGAAAGCTGAGGCTGTTTCAATGGAAGACGGATACAACTGTACTCGTCAGTAAGTAACTCTCAACGAGTTCGCGCGACTGGAAGGTAATGGAATAAAACAGAGAAAATGGCTGCTGAAGCTGTGCTAAACAAGCAGTAGAGCGCGAAAGCCAAAAGCAGCTTGACGGATTTTGAAGACGAATGGCAACTGACCCTGTTACCACAATTCGTCTATGCAAATCGCTACTGCTATCGCAGAAGGATTGAAAAACTCTCCAATTAGTCGCTACATGAAATTTATCGCGTGACACTGCTGCCACTGATATACCATCCATTGCAGCAACACGATAATAATCCGTGGCGCCATAAAGACTCCCAGTCATCACGTTTGGCAAGCTCTGCTCGTATTTTTCTTCACCTTGTGATTCTCACAAACTTTATAAGCTTTGCAGATAGGTTAGCTAGCATGGGATATGCAAATAATCCGACTGCCGACTTTGGTGGACCATGCTCGAAGGTAGTACGGCCTCGCAGCAAAACCATGGCCTGCGAGTTCTGTAAATGCTGGGTTCACTGCATGTGCGAACCCGAGTTCCCCACGGGCTTGTATGTAAGGCTCCAAAGCTCGCCCACTTCAGCCTTCAAATGCCATTGTGTGACATACCGTCTAAACGTTTCCAAGGATAACATCACCCAGGACAAAGACAGAACAAGTAATCTAACCAGTTCCTCACCCCCTACAGTGTGCACCACCGATACGCCAACGCCGAACGACCTTACCCTAACTACAAACAACCGAAGCCTCCGAGCCCTGTTCTATCCAATAAACCAGCTTCAGCAGACCACACCAAGCGGAAACGTGGTAAACGCATTTTGACTGTATCTCTGCAGGTTGGTGCGTCGGAATCGCTCATCAGCAAGAACCAAGAAAAACTCAAGGCGTTAGTCAAATGCCGCAATCATGCAGCCGCCCCCCAGCACAGAATACAAGCACAAATATGCCCAGCTGGAGTCCCTATCCCGAATTCGCTAGGTGTAATCTCATTGTCGATAACGTTGCAGAAAACGAAAACAGGTTGATCAAGCAGAAAGGAGTTGAAGATTAGTTGTGATGGAGATTTTTGTGATCTAACTAAGTTAGGCGTGTAAGATAAGCCGACGCTATGCGGGTTTCGCAAATCACACCAGGACGGACCCTTCGGCCAACCTGTGTCACGCTTTGTCAGACAGAAGACGTCGAGGAAGTTCTTTTAACGGCGTCTTCACTGCCCAGACTGAATGATTATTGCCTAAGAGAGAAACCTGACTTTCATTGGCAGATCAAGGGGATTTAAAGAAAGGCATATTGCAACCTCCGAATTTTCCAATAGGAACGTGCAGTCTAGTTTTATACAGTGTAGAAGCTGAAGGATGCGGGTGCATTGCTCGCGCACAAGAACGATATTGACCAGTGGAAGTTTATTTGAACTAACATTAACCTAGACGTGAGCGAATGCGAAGCATGGTTTATTCAAAGCCTTGAACGCCCAGTACACTTCAGTTCCATATCATCCCCAGACTATCGCGAGTCACCCTCCTACCAAGATATGTGTTACCTACTGTGTTTCAGAGGTGGTACACGTTGAAAAACAACTCCCCACCTGAGATCCGACTCCATGCAACTAGACCAAGATCAGAGCATGGAACGCGTTACTAGTATATCTCATATAATGGCAGGTGTGTTGTCAAGATGGCCAAGATACCGAAGGTCACCAGTAGCTCGCCACCTCCCACACAACCAAAAACCTGTTGCAGCCGAAAGGGTCGGCCAAGCCCAGTTGGTACCCATTACACACCTGAAGGCAGACACTATCCAGGATAGGAGTACGCAGGTACACGTATCTAGCTAGTGGAGTATATTTACTGATTTTATTTTTCTAGGGAGAAAATTGCAGGAATTGGGACCACTCACTGACTCGAAGAGGCCCAAGATCGTAGGTGTAGTGGAGACCAGGTTAACGCCAGACATACCCGATCAGGAGATAGAACTTTCTGGTTATTCCATCTTTCGCAAGCATCGGTTGCCCGGCAAAGGTAAGGACGTAACTGTCTACCTTAGTGCTGAATTACGTGCAACCCTAAACAGAGAACCGTCCCTACTTTTACTTGAAGAGTTCCTGTGGATGAATGGTAGAACGTCACATTCATCACATCATTGTCAACGTTAGTTTTCATACCACATCCGCAACTTCAGAATGGGATGAAAGAATGCACAATACTATAAGATGGGCCAACACAACCCCCAGATATCGCGCCATCGTTCTGAGCGACCTCAATCTCCCGCACGCAGGTCTCTCCAGCGGATCAACTCCCGGTACTACGGCCACTGAGTTCCACAATCTTGTGTAGGAAGTAGGACTCATCGAACTGGAAAATCAATCCACAAGGTGGAGAGAAGGCCACAAGCCATAGTGACTAGACACGGTGTTAACTACTGAACCCCACATGATTGATATAGCAGAAGTTGGTGCGCCATTAGGTGCCACAATCAGTTTCCGCCTAAAATATGATGTCACGGTCACTCGACCCATGCTGTTTGCTCGACGAAACTTCAGACCAGCTGTAACATGCGGGCCAGCAGACTCTACTCTGGATGCCCGTGACTTTGCGGATCAACCTTTGGGCAACGTGGACGCACCAGGAGACAGCGTTCTTCAGAAGTAGGGTTTCGAACAACAGTCTTGAAAAGAGGAACAATGCAAACAAGCATGAGCCGAAGGCCCAGTAAGCCATGCACAAAACTTACACGAACGTAGGCTACAAGGGCACCGACAACGAAGCAGCACGCTCCGTCACACGACTCAAATTGAATTCGTGCGCGCTCGCTGGTTTCGGTTGCGCGTTACACAGCTGACTTTTGAATGAGGTGGTAACACTTATCTCAAGCCAACTGACCACTACCTGGAGAAGGTAGCACATTAGACGAACATCTGGAGGGTGTCGTGTTACACCTGAAAACCGCGAAAACCAGTTCAGCCCTACTTCACACTCGATCTGCAAGTCATCTTGGCTAAAACCATCAACCAAGTGTCTGATGGAAGAGAAGTGGGCCTTGTGGGATGTACTTCTATATGGATGGCCTTTCACACCTAGCATACAAATAGTGTTATAAGCAGCAGCCTCACGCGCCAGGTATCACTTGCGAAATCCATTGCTGACTGTCCTAAAAGATTCTTCGGGCACATTGCCTCCCTGACTAGGTCGAAAGCTGCTATATCCTCTCTCATGGAAACTTCCAGACCCTCTACCACCGATTCTGAGGCAGCAGAGATATTTCGCGCTCAGTATGCATCTTTCTTCAGCACCCCCGCCGAGGGAAAACCATGCGCTAAGGTTCCCTATCCTGATCGTCCTCTGGATTCATCTGCTAACTTCACTCCAGCTAACACACGCGCTAATTCTCCCCTGCTACGCATTGTGAAGTCCCCGGGACTTAGTAAGATACACAACACATGCTGAAAGAATGCATGGGTAAGCCAACGGAACCGCCTGCTCGGTTATTCCAACACGAGTTTATATCTCTCATCTACAAGGGTGGGGATCGAACAAACACCAACACCTTCAGACCGACTGCTGTAAGAAGCAAAAGAAAGCATAGCAGACGATTTCATAAGGGACCATCCAAATAATCACCCACTGTTGGCACTGGAACAGCACCGCTTTGGAACCGGTGACAAATGCACACCCAACAAACTGATTGCCGCTGATTGTTGGACGGAGGCTACCGAAGAACACCTCCCGGCTTCTGAGAAAATCGAGCACAGGATACTGCTGCAAAACTTGAATATGGGCTTGTGCAGTGAGGTGTGTTTTGGGCACAAACAATAGCTAAAGTTAATGGTGAGCTATCCAGGTTATTTAATGTCATAACTGATGTAACATAAAGCTCTATACTGGGTCTTCGATTATTTTCAGTCGAGGTTAACGACATCCCAAACGTAATAACTCCCCCGTTGTGATGTGCACTGACGACATGGAACCTTGGCACCTTCTACACGGCGATTAAGATAGAAAACTTTCGAAAAGACCTGAATGCTCTGCGTCTATGGTCCGTGGAAAATCAATCGCCCTTTAACGCGTCCAGGTCGAAGACCATGCACGTTCACCATTACAACACTAGAACATATCGTATCAATTACGCTACCCTAGCCAACGCCCATTAGGAGAGCGATCCGGGTGTCGTTGTTACATCAGATATCTCCCCTAGTACTAACATTGTGTTGTAGGTAGAGAAAACCTGTGGAAGGTTAGTAATGCTTGGTAGTATTCTTGGGAGTCTCCCAATCAAAAGATCCGCACGTACCTATAGCACACCAGTAAGGCCACCGCCGGAAATCAACAGTCAGGCATGTGCGCCGTATTGGGAGAAAAGCGTCCTTGTTCTACAGTTTATCCATAAACGGGCCACTAAGGGGGTTGTAGGTCTATCCACCTTGTCGTGAGGACTGTCTGTCGGAACTGGAACTATTCCCTCCTAGTCTATATGCGTTCTTGAGGTGGCCTTATACTAAGGTACAAAATCCTATGCTCCCTGAGTGATCCCACCAAAAACCTCCTCACACTCGCTGACACAGTGAGTTTCAGGGGCCTTAGGTACAAGGTTTCCATACCATGCAGACGGCATATTTTTGCTGTCCGAGTCTGTACGACATGAGATGCGCTCCCGGTGCCGACTGTTGTGACACCGTCAGTCGATGTATTACACAGACAGCTAGAAGAATGGATTATCCCAAGATGGTCGTCAGCAGTTGGGCACATATAGTCACATGTATCTGTATTGTTGTCACATCCTTCCTGTTTCTTCTTTTCCTTCTTACGTCATTTCTACCTCTCTTCTCCGTATAGTCTTCTCTTTCCAGTTATACAATAAAACCGTGCAGCCTCCCTAGGCGCCCGACTGCTGCTAGCTGCTCCAAAACTCAACACGCCTCATATACTCTCACTATATCAGCAGTTTACGTGCTCTGAGCGGACGAACAACAATCCGACTGTCAAACGGAGACCGAATCTGTTGTGAAACTACCAACCCCGTACTACCGATTCTTACCGGGAAAACTCGAAGCTGGGATACTCAACAAGCATTGCGTTTCCAGCTCAGCAAGATACCGGTGAGTTAGTTGAGTTCGGTCATGTGCTCATCTCGCGAACATTGACAGCTTTAAAGAAGGATTTTACGGGCGAGCCGGTTCAGCAATTTCGAAGCTGCCGTATAGAGCGTCTAAAGAGGGGACCCTCGGTTGTCATGTTTCTATCGGTTGACCCACTTGTAGGCCACCAAAATTTATTCCCAGTTGGAATAAACATGAATGAATGGCCAAGAGAGGTCCTTGTGTGTCTTAAGTACTGCGATGACATAGAGTTAGTGACACTGAAAACATAGACATTATTGGTAAGTCTGCAGCACTGGTGTTAACACCTATCTTGTAGTGCAATACGTAAGTATTGTAACAATTATTACAAAGTGAACAAAAACAAAATCACGCTCATCGGCGAAAACTGAGGGGTTGAAGAGTTCATGGGAACGGTGAAATTGCGCCATAGGATCATTTTAGATGGTCCTGAGTGGTCCTTAGGGCGTAGGCGTACATCATATGATCCATAGTAGAGTATTTCTGAGCATCCAGTGCGTTTACCCAAGGGTCATGCGTATTGTTCGAGACGATTAAAAGTGGATTACTACTTCACCGGTTGCTATCCGCAACACTTAGTGAGGTGTTCCTCGGGAGTATCAATTGTACGTAGGATTATTGGGGGAATATTTTCAGTTTCGTAAAAATTACAAACTCATAAGAATGTACCATCCCAAGCAGCACACCCCATGTGGTCTCCTAGGGGACCCCGGGGGCTTTTGGGGGCTGGTGGTGGGTGAAGATAGGGTATGACATAAAAAACCCTGGGGGCCCCATGGGGGCAAATGGGGGCTAGCCCCAAAAACGTTTTATTGAGCGAAACTTCACCCACGCACCCGATTTTGCTTTTTCTTAACTACTACGAAGTATTCAACCACTTCATCTTTATCCATTGCTCTACCTAATGTACACTGCCCTCCAGTCCACTGAACGACCCCCCAATAGACGAATACCAACAACGACTGAGGCACTGAAAAAGCATGCAAATTGAACGTTCGTCATCATAGAATTATAACACGGTTGGTTGATCCAGCAAATTGCCATTCTCGCATGCACTTCGTTGGTAGTTTATATGGGGACGTTGCCCACTGATCTTCTTTGCCCACTCAAATTGAGTATCTTTGACGAGCATCGGCAAAGTAACGGAATGGATACTGTAAACGAGGACTTCAGTGAAGCGGAGTAGAATAGTGTGAATATTAGGGTGGGTAAAAATATATAAACAGACAGTTGAAGTTACTGAGCAACAAGCGATAACAAATCTTCCTAGGCAACTTATGGTTGACACACTGGATATAATGAAATAAATGTGAATGTAGTTTACAAACGAAAACAAGCATTCATAAGTAATAATCCGTCCCACCTGATCTGTTGAATTGCAATTTAAGTGCGTGCATTCTAATGATCTGAAAACGGATATTTCAAGAACTGTGACGATAGTTAACATGCTAATGCACATTCTCTTGTTCGAGTGGCAACCGCTAATAATTGCTCTCACATACTTCCAATTTATCAAATCTATAGTAGAAACGGGTACGCTCCACACAGATCTGAAAGCAGTTTTTCAAAAATATACATATATCCGTACAAAGCAACATTTAAGTGCACATGCCTGATAAATGCATGTCAAGAAGACAACATATTAGGGGAAAAATTAACTAGCGTTACTTTTCACCCTGAATTTCCGTGCACCTTCTCGGTCTCGTGCTTCATGCAGCCACTTTCTAACCTCTGATTCCACCTCTTCCCCCTTCGCTCCCGCAAAACGAGAATGACATACGGCGTCTAAAAGTGATTAATGGGATGGAACACAGATTTCTTACCTACGACAACTTCCATAATTTTCAGTATACTGGCTTGATGCCTTCCATATACCCCACTCCAATTAAGTTGCCTTGAGAAATCCACACCAAACACCGAGGACAGCATTCGACGTAGGTGATCACGAAAGTCCGTACTCCCTAATCGAGACAATTGAGATACAATGGCGTCGTAGTAGTGCTCATCTTTCAGCTGTTGTTCAGATAAATGGAGCTCGTCTGCTAAAGATATTGGTTTGAAAGCAGTGTGTTCAGTCTGTCTTGATATCGTAGCTACTCGGTTTTCTGCCGACTGTACTGCCCCAGTTAGTGCTTTAACGGCTGCCTCAATGCGCACAAAACGTTTCTCAAAGCGACCATAGCATCTGGAAGTGGAGTGGTGGATGGACGGCAAATCTTACCATGAATTCGGTTGATAGCCGACAGCCATGCACCTTCACTGCTAGAAGTCCGCGTGCTGCAGCACTCAGCGACGGATACAGTTGGAGCGGTTGTCATTTGCTTTGGGGAACCGCAAGAAATTGATAATGAACGTTCCAAAACATGGTTGAAGCCGTATGCCTCACCACGGCTTCTGGTGGAGTTGGCAGTGCATATTCAGAAGCTACGAATGGCTTTTCCTGTGCACTCCCTACTGCGTGGACTTGATAGCACCCATCCTGTTCATCTTCGGATGAAGTCATTTGGTCAGCGGCCCTAATGTTAGTGTGAGTAAAAACGGGCAACAAACCTTATCCTGGTTGGCCACCGGGTGCAAAAGCATGTCATTCTCTTGGTAGCGTCCGTTTGCGCCCCACTGGGTTCTTCCAAAAATTGTTGCCCGAGTTTGAAAGCTTCCACATAAGAGTCTGTGATGCATCACTATATAACAAATGTCACTGTAACCTGTCTGCAGCATCACGTTGACTTCGTGGACGATTGTCACGGATGGTAGAGGTACGACGTTCAGCAGCGTACGTCTGTACATGCTTCCGCTTCTAACTCTCGGCCATCTGACGGACTTTTCGGAAACCATCCAATCACTGCGAACAATAGCGAAAGAGTCATCAGATTTGAACTGCACTGTGAGGTACATCTGCGGAAAAAACACATTAAAAATGAGTTCCTTATGCTGCTCTGTTTACATGCATCCACAGAATACGGGGAGTGTGAGAGAACGATTAGATTAATATGTACCTATTTATTAGAAGTATGTAAAATACGTACAAAACGAAGCCATCTGTGTGAGGAATACCGAAACATTTACCATTGATACTGGTGATGGGGTAAGTATAGCTGATGGGGGAGGGAGCAGTAACGAGATAAATAAGCAGGTCGTCGTAATTGAGGTTATGATCGTAGAATAGAGATACATGGTTAAATAGTTGATGAGAAACCGAATTCATCTCAAATCCTACAATCTGTGCTGGGGTGCCATCAATAAGAGCATAATCATTGGGTAGTTTAGTGGAATGCATGCTGTTTCTGATTATTCTGTTTTCAGCTTCACCAGCTCTTTGCTTGCCCAATGCCGCACCGACATCATCCACGGGGACACCGTCATGTATCTTCCGGCCGCAGTTTGACTCTGTCAGTCGGCGGAATATTTTTTCTGCCGGTCGGTTTGGGCGGCAAACGCACGTCTTCATGAAGCACAAAAACGATTCAAAAGGAAAACAAGACAAACCGTCAAGCGGTCCGTGATGCAACGCATCGTCTGCCAAATGAGTTAAACTATGCACATTGTAAACTATCTCATCACAGTCATAAATGTCAGAAAACTGTCTTAAGAAAATGATCAGCAACTGTTCGACAAAACAAAGGGTGACATAAGATGTACATACAAACGGACAGTCCCATAAAGTGCCCATACTTAACAGAATCCAGTAACCCATACAGTACAACGGGACCAACATGGAGCAGAAACTGTCTGAATTCGGTTGCTTCCCAGCGTTCAAAGTCCATTATCGGGCGGCAAACCTCTGGAAATCAACCGGTGTGTGCGCATGCGTCTTCTTCATTCGACCACATATCGCACGAATGGAAGTAGGACTAAGGGGAGTGCTTGGCATCACGTGATGACAGTATCCAGAGACCGATCAAACGCTCCGTTACACCTAAGCAAACAAGATGTACATAATCATGCGGGAAACTACGGATGATATCCAGGGAGAGAGTGAGAAGTGGAGAATCGCCAGTGTGATGGGGCAGGTCAGTCTGGGAACGGAAACTTTCATCTGTTCTGTTTAGGCAGTCACATTTCTGGAAGGTCAGTCTGTGTGCTGTCAACACACCGCGCTGACTTCAGCGGTCACAACCAAAATAACCAGAGTGACCTTTACACTTTTTAACGGAGCAACAAGCTGGGGTGTCACATACAACGCTTTAAAGCACCACAGGGACGCTTGCACTACTGCCGGGAATGACCAGTCCTTTGCGGTAAAGAACATTCATTTCATCAATGCCTTGCTGCATGCACGCTTGAACGTTCGACGGCCTCACTGATCATCTGTAAACACCAAACACGAATGGCGTTGACACGAGAGGCCTGATAACCCTACACAAGATGGACGTAGTTGTGTGTTACCAGAATTGTATGGTCGCATGCCATCTATGTTCCACTGCAGTGACACTTCCTTGCAAGCAATTTGGGGCGGCGGCAAAGGACAGCACACAAACCGCGGATCAAACCAAAGTGGACATAAATTCCATTTCCAATGGTCACTATTACAAATTCCCGGAGTACCCATCAGTGTTCGGGGGACTTTTGGCAATTGGGATAGTAATCTCATAGACTTCAATATCATACATCGGTCTTTCGATAGGATGTTTCCTCGTAAAAACCAACCAACGACGTCATGTTGAACAGTACGTTCGGGAGGGGTAAAAAGGGAGCGTGATAACCCTACGGGAAAATTTTATAACGAAGCTTTTCTTATTACCTTCAGGTGGTTCACTTTCCACTACTACATGTGGGAACTCGGTGGGGCAAGAGGCGGGTGCGCTGGCAGTGCTCAATTCCACCACATCTGGGAGCGGCTCTTCATGAATGCCTAAATCACAGTTTATAACAAAAACACACTGGAATACAGAAACCACATATCAAACCGGACGATGAGGCGTTCGTTTCAGCAAAATGTGGACAAACGTTCATCTGATCCCATCTTAGCGCTTGTCCACATCAAAAACACATATTCCGCTGCATGAACCTCTTCGACCTTCTATGGATAGTTGACGCTGAACGGCGGCCTTTCATTTTCTCTCGAACGCAACCAGTGTTTTGTGATGACGTGATGATACCCAGAAACATATCACCGCAAGTTACAGACATTCGAAGTCAAATTGCCCCGAGCACAAGCATATATGGAAAAGTGATGCATTAAGACAATACGACTGTAACGATTCACATCTGATCGTTGAGTTACGCGTAGCCCAAAAAACGGATCCCCAAAATGGGAACAAGATTGGTTGTAACAATTTCTACGGTACTATTAACGAAATGCATCATTAATTACAAAAGGCAAGCCTCAATCGTTCGCGACGATAGTCCCGTCCAGCAAAATCAACAGCTACTCAACAGGACCAACAGGGTCAAAGGGGAATGTTGTATCTGTATCTGATCCCCATCCACTACATGCCTTACGGACAATAACAACGCTAGTGAGAACAAGTCACTCAGTAGAAGCGCATTGTATATTGTCGCATTTACAAGCAATCGGGTCATTTTAAAGTGCATGGATGAGTGAGCCGTTGGTCGCTGAAGCCACGACCAATCAGAACACTCTTGGCGCCTTGGCACGAGTGTGGGACACACAGGCGGCCTTGACGCATATACAACAGGGAACCGACACGCCAGCAGACCAGGACAAGAATGGCCACTCGCGCGGCGGGCATTTAATGACACATTAGTTCAATAAAACAAAATGGGGTGAGTGAGGTAGTGAGAACAAGTGTCATGTTAGTGGGAAAAATGAGGAAAGCAAACGATGGGAACGAATTTTCCTAGTTCGTGGATCAACGAATTTACAGCGCCCGCCAGAATCCGTCTGCATCTGACAGACCGTTGGTAGTGCTGTACAGTTCTGGCCCACTATCTGTCTATGCTTAATATAACTATCCACACGACATATGTTGGAGACCTCGCAAACCGTAGTGTCTCACAGTCGTTCCTCTCCAACGGACAGAGGCGCCCCCCATCTCTCCTTATTAGACCGGTCTTCGTGCGAACGTCTACAGTACGGACTAATTTGTCTGCGTCTACTTCACATTTCTTAAATAGTCCCAGGGGTCACTGGTCCCTAGTCAGTCCATCGGATACAACAAGAACAACGTCGTCGACCTGGAAATTACTTTGCCCTGCCAACCACCACTGGCGCACTCGCAACGATGAAACATACTCTCGAGATCACCTTTTCGAAAAGGTAGTTACCATGGCATTCGGTTGTCTCCAACGCCTAGTGTACCTGTCTACCAGATTGTATTCTGGGGCCAACCCTGTATTGCTCCTCAAGAGAAGTCTTTCGGGGTTAAAGCGATGTTGTCAGGACCGTCTGCGGCAACAGGAACCAATGGTATGTCGTTTAAAATACGCTCTACCTCAGCCAATGAAGTTAGAAGGATTTCGTCATTGGTTTGTTGCTCTCGGCAGATTGCGCTCAAAATACATCTGACAGATTGAATAAATCGCTCCCATACTCCACCCCGATGACTAGCATACGGTGGGCCTGAGTGCCACTGAATTCCCTTTTGTAAGAGCTTGTCATTGACGGACCCGCCACCTAAGTTGCGGACCCAGCCTCTTAGCTCTTTGTCAGCGGCTAAAAAAATGGGTACCGTTATCAGAAAAAATTGCCTCAGGCCTACCTCTACAATAGATGAATCGTGACAGGGCCATAATAAACGAGTCGGTATCCAACGTCTGAGCCACTTCGATATGCACTGCTCGGGACTGTAGGCACGTGAACATACATCCATACCTTTCTTCGAAAGTCCTGCCCCTCTTCACACAAAAGAGTCCGAAATAATCCAACTCAACGTTCGTGAACGGATGCCACTCTGGGTTTACCCTAACAGATGGTAGAGGAGCCATTAGCTGCTTCCCGACTGAAACACAACGACGACGGCAGACTAGGCAGGATCCAATAACTCACTTGACCGCCGCACCGCCCTGTATGATCCAGAAGTGCCTCCTTAGCGAACACAACACATGAGACCTTCCGGAACGACCTTCGACCCCGTGATGATATCTTATAATAAGATCAACGATGTGATGGCGCTTGGGCAAAATTATGGAGGCATGGTCTCGAAACTGTAGGCTGATAGCGACAATCGACCTTCTACCCGTATAACTCCTCCAATCATGACGGGGAACAATTTCTTCAAGGAGCTCCTTTGAGAGAGAACAGGGAGGCTAGCACAACCAGACAACCTGGACAGCAGGGCTACTTCTTCGTGGGGAGTCACTCTGACTGTACTGATCTAATCAAATCTACTTCTGCCGCTTTGACCGCCTTTAAACTGAGAGGGCCAGCTTTCAAAGTCAATTCCGGACGCTCACTATAGAGTTCCAAAATGTAGCACTTGAACCGGGTGAACCATACCACGGCTCTAAGCAATCGAGTACAACTTGAATATCGAATGATAGTGTTAGGCAGACCGTTTATATGGATGACATAGATAACATTAGCCGGCGTCTTCTTTAGTTCAACGTCGTTGGGCTCAACCAGAGAGTTGGGTTTCGGAGACCATGACCTGCAAGGCCAACGCAAAATTTCAGGGCCTTTCAACCATTTGTCTCTTATTGGGCCGCCCATCGGACAGCACAAAGCTAAGTCAGCCGGATTTTCTTCAGATCTCACGTGTCTCCATTGTTTGAGTGTCGACGACTGATGGATCACAGAAAGGCGGTTAGCCACAAACTTGCAGAACCGAGTTGACACATTGTGTTTATAATAGAGGACGACAATGGAGACAATCTAAAAATAACAATATCGGAACATCTGACCCAAGTTGTTAACAATGATTCGATGTAACCTCATGGCCGGGACTGCTGCGACTAAGTTGAGTCGCGCGATAGTCACCGCTTTAGATGGTGCAACTCTAGCCTTGCTAAACAGTAGTGTACTATTCCTGGTGCCTTCATTTGAGATAAAGCATCCATATGCTACTGCCCCATAACCCCCTTCCAAGGCATCACAAAATATATGCAACTCGGATGGCTATGTAACAATAACCTGCGAAAACAGCGTGCAGCGTGAAACTCGGAGGTCATCAAGAGCCCTTAAACTTGACAACCAAACTTGCCACTCTTTGCGTTCTTCCAGAATCAACGGTTCGCCCCATCCCAGATCACTCTTGCACAGCTTCTGAAGCAAACGTTTGCCTGGCAGTAGCCACGGCAAGACAAAGCCCAAAGGGTTGTGTAGCGAAGAGATACAGGATAGCTTCCCTCACTTAGTCTTCGCCCTGTCTGGGAGCTGAAGGCTCAAGCGAAATCCATCCGTTTCAGCGTCCCATTGGATACCGAGTCCACTGTGATGGCGGGGATTTGGCTGCAATATTCACTAAGGATGATGAGTGCTCTGAGGTCGATATTGATGCTAGCACCTCATGGTCGTTCGAACCCCACTTTCGCAGTCGGAAGCCTCTTCTGGTCAACGTGTCACAAATCTCTCTCACCTAGTGTTTTGCTATCTTCGAGTTGGGGACCGAAAATAGACAATCGTCAGCACAAAAATTCGTCCGAACTGATTCGCGATTTTAATTTTCATACATCGACTCACAGTCCTCAGAGGTACGTCGTAATGCACAACTGGCGCAGAGGGGGAGGGGGTAGCGTCGAAAGGATGGGAAGCCATTTGGTGCTCTACGGGATCTCTTGCAAGGTCATATTCGGGCCACCACGGAAACCGGAACATACCCCGATCGCGAACGGGGGTGCGTACTTGCAGAAACATCTCTTCGACATCCGCTGACACTGACACTTTCTCTGTGCAGAATCATAGCAATACGCCTACCAGATCTGTAGTCAAGTCAGGGCCTTTGTACAGTCTGTCATTTGGGGACAGTCCTGGTATTTAGCCGCTGGTTTCTTAGAGTTTAGTACAGGGTGGTGCGGCAAGAACCACCGATGCGGGTAGCTTGGATCGAGATGAGCTTGGGGAACCTTCCAATGTTTAATGTGATGTTGTATCACATTCGCGTACTTTGAGAACGTATCTTTGTCATGGTTAAATCTTCTATTCAATTACGACAAACGTTTCTGAACCATTTTGTATTGCATGTTAACTGGCAGCGATTTGACAATTCTCTCCAAGTTGGTTGCAGAGTTCAGATCAGAGAGGTAGTTCATTTGGGTTAAAGCTATCCCACAGCTCTGCATCTTTATTGCTAACCTGGAAAGAGCATCTGCTGCATTGTGTGCAGTCCTTCCCGCGGGCAGCAACTCATCAATGAGGGAACGAGCAACATTTTACGGCTGCCCGTACAAATCACTTAGTAGTTCGCGCGCCCGGCGAAAGAAAGAGGTTGGCGGAAACATGACGCACTGCTCTTTGGCTTTTCTGGCACGACCTCTACAATAATGTAACGAGTACAACAGCCGTTGACCGTCATCCGATACGTTCCTTTCGACATAACACTCAAACTGTCGAACGAACTTCTACTAATGTAGGGGGTCACCATCAGACCAGCCTAACTCAACCTTAGGAAGGTCAAGACAAGCGGCTGTTGACAGGACAGAATAGGACGGACGGACTGGGATGGGATGCCCCTTGAGCTGTACCGGCCTCAATTCTGGAACCAGCCTTACGTTCTTGTTCTCTAGATACTGATTCACTTTAGCATCATGATCAACCGAGTACTCTTGCTCGAGGTCAACGTCAGCATGAGCATCCTCATCTTCAGCTGGGTCAAGAAACAACCTAGCCTTCTCAACTTCCGTTCTAGCCTGGGCCAGCTTGAGCTCTAATGTGGCTTCCGCTATGAATTCTCGTTCCTTAAGCTCAGCGAGCAACAACACAGATTTAGCCTGCAAACTCTTTAGACTGCGTACGGATCTACGACTATGGCTTGAGCCAGAAACTGAAACAGCATCTACAGAACAGCGGACTTGTCTGTCACATCCGGAGTTTTACTTGGGTTCCATGGGGTCGTAATTCCTTGGCATCAGCAGCCTCCAAGCTTCCTCAGATTGAGTAGTGAAACGATTCACGTCTGATCATCGAGTTACGCGTAGCCCAAAAAACGGATCCCCAAAATGGGAACAAGATTGGTTGTAACAACTTCTACGGTACTGTTAACGAAATGCATCATTAATTACAAAAGGCAAACCTCAATCGTTCGCGACGATAGTCCCGTCCAGCAAAATCAACAGCTACTCAACAGGACCAACAGGGTCAAAGGGGAACCGACACGCCAGCAGACCGGGACAAGAATGGCCACTCGCGCGGCGAACATTTAATGACACATTAGTTCAATAAAACAAAATGGGGTGAGTGAGGTAGTGAGAACAAATGTCATGTTAGTGGGAAAAATGAGGAAAGCAAACGATGGGAACGAATTTTCCTAGTTCGTGGATCAACAAATTTACAACGACAAGATCACACAAATCAAAATATACGCGCTGACACCTACAGTTACAGTAGATATATAAAAAGGCATGTGCAACAACCCTGATTATGGCGTACTTACGGCGAAAAACCGACGAATATATTGCCCCATTTTGCCCCAGAAACTTTCCATTTAAAATGGGGCTATGTGCTGCCTTGGATAGTGTAGCCTATAGTTCGGGCAGTAGGAAGGAAACGACAGAATGTTGTTGGTCGCGCACGCTTGGTCAATACCCGTTATAGTGTACTGGATCTCATATGGTTTGTGCGTTTACAGATGCCTCATTCATGCGGCAATAACTAGCACCGTGAGGTTGTTGTGTGAATCGTTATGCAACAACAAAATAGGGAAGTGGGCTGGTGACAGTAGACTTTTTATTGGTCAGTCCGATTAAGCCGATGTCCACTGGAGAGGTCGACCATAATTATGAGAACACAGGCCAAAGTGTTTGTCAAAACGCCATAGTCATGGTGAAAGAAATATATATCACATCTCATTGATCTTACGGGGACATTTCGTGAGCACTTCCCAGAGGGAGTTTCAATGAGATATCAAATATCGATGAAAAACGAAGTTATTCTAATGGAAGACAACAGTTATCGACGTAACGAGGTAATTCTGAGCAACGTAGTGTGAAGAGAACGCAATGGCGCAAACCGCAACCACAGAATTACTGCGGCAGTGTCCTGTAACCAGTCCGTTGTGGTCGTTTGAGCTTCATGCTAACAGTGGTAGCTGTAGAGAAAACCGAATTCACGAGTGTTTTGCCCACTTCTAGTGCGTGCTGACTGAAGAGTCAAAAAAATTAACTGTCTTTCCGTCCTCCACGAAGCGCCACCTTCCTTCAATTTTCAAATGGGCGTCACTAATATTCCCAACCAATCAGAAAATACCATCAGCCGATGACCACGTACCTGCCACACCCAGCACAGAACGACCTTGAGCTTGAAACAAAACGTCCTATTCAGCGATTGATACGCGGGTTCGAGGCAGCGGCCCAAGGGTCCCGGATCCAGTCGGTTTCCCTTGCTCAGTGTCAGCGTGCGTCTGTTGATTTGAAAGGCGATCATTGAAAACAGGGTGTAGCACAACTCTTGGGAATTACAGTGAATACCAAGAACAGAATAATATTACTCGCATAATGCAATTTTAAGTAAATGAGAATCAAGCAACGCTTTAAAACGGTCCCCAGAAGCGCTGCTGACGACCTCACGAGGAAGGCCGTTTCAATAGTTAATACCTCTGTAAGAGAAGAACTGCCGCCTAAAAAACGTCCGTAGACGACCAGCGCTTGATCGCGCCATCAGGTTTTAGTGCATTGGGATCAGTGGCATCCCAGATTTTTAGGTCGTCTGCATATAAGAGGA
>QNGE01006037.1:4948-16223 GCA_008508345.1 Paragonimus westermani | reverse complement strand
TGGACTCGGTCTGTTCTTCCGAATTGTTCTGACAGCCCTCCTTCGAGGCTGTGGGCGCGACATCACCGCCTGTGCGTAGGTCAGCGACCCTACCGGCGGTTGATAAGCATTCTTGATGCCGTCACTTGCGACCTCTGCCTCTCTGTCAAACTCCGCTGCATGGGAGGGTGTTTGTAAGTTTCCACCCGCGGAAAATTTGACTTCTTCATTTGCTGGATGCGGGGCTTAGAGGACGGCAATGGGCGCTGTGTTATGGGGCTACTGAAGGAAATATTTATAGGGGTCGGCCAAATTGATTCTTTTTGAGTTGCGGGAGGCGATCCTAGCAGGATGCGCCCGTTCCGAATTCTTGGGAGAAGGAGTTTTATGCCGGGCAGTTTGGTGGGTTTCGGGGTGGGTAATTCTGAAGACGGTTTTTGCGCGATGCGTGTACCCTCAATGCTTGTGTCTGTGCCTGGGACGTCGGTCGTTGAAACGACCATGCAGACGGTGCCCCCGCTTTCCACAACAGGCACAGGGGTCTGAGGAGCTACTCCAAGAGCAGAAACTACGACTTTAGTCTCCAGTTGTAGCTTCCGGTCTGCCAAGATTTGTGACTTAGTCTTAGTCCGTTCTTCGCGTCTCGCTCTCTCTTGCCGGGAGCGGTCGAAAGACACGCCTTTCAGATGGGCGTTGGCGAACTTCAAAGCCTCCGTTTTGCCCACCACTACCCCGGGGCTGAGTATGGCTGGCAAAGATACCAAAAGGCCAAGTGACTTTTTGGTTGACCCGGCCCGCAGTCTACTCGGCAGTACCAGGTTTGTGGCATCCGGGGGAAAGAAGTCCCTAGGACGGTTTTAGCTAGCTCAGTTAGAGAAGAGGTTGTAGGGAAGCGGCCCCATAAAACAACTCTCTTTTCCCTAAGAGCTTCTCCTTCGGTTTCACTGCCGCCACCTGTATGTGTGCAGTTGATAGGTCAACGGCTTTCTTGGTGATTGCAACACCAGGGACAGCAAGCGCTATATACTCATTCAGAGAATGTAGTTCCAATTTCATTACGGACAGAGTCCGTTGGTACTCCTCTATCTTACTCTCCATGGAAGAAATGGTAGAAGATACAGAGCTAAGAAGAGCCCCGCATTTACAGTCGCAGATTTTCTGCGCCACTCCACTTGACGTAGTGTGTGTAAGACCAGTCAGCTGCGGAGCGGTGCCTTGGCTTCCGCTGAACCTGCAACTCATACAGATGTAAATAAGAGGTGAAGAAGCTAGCTGTCTGTACTGGTTGTGTTGGTTAAGACCGGTGCACTTGAAGTGATACCACATCTGACACTGGTCGCACTGCATGCCGTTTTGTACGGACATTTTACATCCATACTGGCCGCAGGCGCTTGCTGCTACAGACTGTGTCTGCTGAGTCCCAGCGCCGCTGGATCTAACACGGGTCATTTTCGGCAAGAATGAATAATATGCAAGGAGGCTAAAAAATAAAACGGATATTGTCGTACACGAATGATACATTACGCAATGAGTTATGCTATTCGACAAAGAATAGCAATGACCGTATATAGTTTTTGATGCACTGGGCAGCAAGATAGCAAAAATATGAATGGACGATGACAGCGAGGAACTTTAAACCATCTTTCCCGCAAGCGCATGCGATACACGGGTTCGAGGCAGAGACCCTGAGTTCCTGTAACCGGTCGCTTTTACTTGCCCGGCGCCAGTTGCCGTCTGTTGATCTGGAGAGGAACTATTGAAAACAAGTTGTAACACCGCTGTTTGGATTAAATTGGGTATAAAGAACAGACTAAGTTCACTTAATACGTTTTTAGGCAAACTGGGAAAAATCATAGCCTTAAAGCGATCCCCAGGAGCGCTACTGACTACCCCAGAAGGAACCGTGTAAGAAAAGAACTGCTGCTTAATCTAATAGAGCACTGAGACGGTCAACCGTTTTTTGATACTCTTATGTAAAACACTAGTAAAGCAGTCTCGGCCTCACTGCATGCAAACTTAGGAACGAGGAAAATGTGGAAAACTCAAATTACACGGTCGAAGCATAATAACCGCCGGCCAATTTTTGTTAAGCCACAGTATATGAGCATCATTTCATGAGGACGCGTTCAAAATGGCCAGCCATTTGCAATCAGGGGTGTGCAGGCGTATTCTGTGAGCAGGTGCGGACGGCAGGGTTTCGTTTCACTAATAGTTGTGTGGTCATGGTGGATGATTCTACCAAGTGGCATATTGTCTTATTTCCAATGTTGATTAAGATATTCCCATTTTGGTGAGGTTTTGAGAACATGAATAATTAGCCAAATTATGTACAAGACCAATTTGCGGTTGTCGGTTCCATTGGAGAATCCCTCCCAAACGTTTCTGATGCCCAAATTTTTTATTTGGTAATTCTGTACGTCACCCCATCTTACTTTTAAAACTTAGACTAACTTACTTACCTGTATATATTGCTATACTCTTCCGGAAGTCACTGTGTAACCTACTTAATTTTATTCGACGTGTTTCACGGGAGATGAACCTTTGCTACTCTGTTTGTATTACTGAAGGGACTTGTGAGGCGACTCACTATATTCATTTCTTAATGTCTATTCAACTTTAAGCGGTCGATTTTGGGACTCCTGGCACATCTCCACTGTTGATACTGATCGTTGTAGCTGGGATATGCAGTAAACTATTTTGCACATCTTATTGCTCACACAATATTATCGCAGAACCTTCAATCAAATCTTGTTGTGGATTCGGTGGCCGTTACTTCTCTACACATTGTCCGAAGACCATTAGGTTGTAACAATATCGTTTGACCTACCCATCGCCTATCATCACGAGATGGCACCAAAAGAGAAATTCCCTACTCCTGCAATGAAAAACCAGACCTTTTCCCACTTAGACAATGAAGTGCTTCGAACGCTCCGCCGGGTTTATATAATACCGTTGCTTGAATGGCCAATCAACGTGTAGATTGGTCAGCATGCTGCACGAAAGTTCTGGAAGGAACTGGTCTTGGTAATATCTCTCCAAAGAGTCCTGTAAGCACATCTTCATCAGTATTATCAGATTCCGGCGTACTGCAGTCGCTAAGAAAAAGGATATTACCAGCATTTGTGATCTGCACGTCAAATGTTATAACCAGCTGTGTGCCCTCCGGTTCTGTTACCCGAGGACTCCCACATATGCATTCAATAATTACAGAAATCTTTCATTCGATGATAAAACAGCTGACTACCTGCACATCGGGCAAAATCAGTTCACTACCGCCTATCTGTTCATAAGCCCGAGCTATCAGAGTAAGACATTTCCTCTTGTCATATCGTCTGATTTGCCAACGCGACGGCGCAAGTATTCCGCCCACAGCCTCAAAGAAGGGTCGTCAAAACAACTTTGAAGAACGAACCGAGTCCGGCCCCATCACCCCCTCACTTCTAAACCTTGTTTCCCGAGCTCTTCCTCGAACTCTTCTTTCTCTTTTCTCGCAAATTTTAACGAAAAA
The DNA here is from genome assembly GCA_008508345.1 of Paragonimus westermani. Lineage (NCBI taxonomy): Eukaryota > Metazoa > Platyhelminthes > Trematoda > Plagiorchiida > Troglotrematidae > Paragonimus > Paragonimus westermani. Next base: position 12,736 of record QNGE01006037.1, on the reverse strand, counting down.
GTGGCTTTTGAGGGCATGTGTACGAACAGTTCGTGTCTGTTCAATAAATCAGACAATTATTTTATGACACCCAACCCCACATGTTCGCCTTCACGGAGACCTGGCTCACAGGTGACATCAGTGACAATGAACTAAGTGTCTCTGTGTATTCAGTCTACCAGGTTTACTTCGCCCGATAGAGAGTGGGGGTTCTGCGATTTTTCTTCACTTGTACCTCCCGACACCCACGGTTATCGGTGGCTTTCAGTCCTCTGATAAATGTGACGCTCTGTGGCTTCGACTACCACTGCGTGGCCAAGACTCACTCTTGATGGGGGTTATTTATCGTTCTCCTTCATCAGACGTCTCCGATGACGGCACCCGTCCAGTAAGCCTGGACAACATCTTAGGACTACAACGTTATACTCATCTCCTTATTATGGGTGAATTTAGTGCACCTAAGATGATCTTCGCACCACTTCCTCGACTTCCTTATTGAGGCTGATACGACGGAAGGCGTGTGCGCCAAATTTCTGTCATACGCACCATTATCATCACACTCAATACAGTCTGTTTGTTCAACACAGACCTTTTGTGGGCCACCCTGTGTCTGTTTTGTCAACTAAAAATAAATCTCCATTTTGGTTGATGTACGGTAGAGCCCATCCACTAAATGGATCAAGACATTGGAATAAAGCCACCGTGCAGTAATTCCACCAGAGAATCCGTGACGAGAAAAGGAATAGCCAAACAACTTCCAGAAGTATCGCAATCGCGTGCAAAAGGGCAGCCAGTAGGTATACAACTATGCGGAACGAGAACATTCAATCCAGGCGAAAGGGTGGAATATGGACGAAACAAATGAAAGCGGATAGCCTTTCAGAAAATTTGTGTGTAAATGGGAGAGTTCGTATGTGGTAGTTTTTAGACGAGGTCTGACACACACAAATGAGGGAACCGGCACGACGAAACTGGTACACGGCATTCAGTTAGCGAATTAGAGCAATACGCTGACACAGCAAACCAGGAGAAAATTACTGTGTCTAAAGGCAACATTGTGTCGGTCGATCGGGTATCGTCAGCAGCTGCGAAGTGTTTAAGAAACTTCAGAAAAGTGGATGGTGTTGCGCAACGTGCAAATCTGTTTGTAAGTAGTAAAGCAGTAAAAGATATCCAAAGCTCTTATAGCTCACGGTTGTGACTGGATGTTCAACCCACCAAAAGTGAGTCAACGAGGTGAAGTGTGGGAAAGGATCATCCGAACATTAAAACTGATCCTCTTAGTGACATTACACTCGAGATTGAAGGAATTCTCAACGACCGACCTCTTGTCGAACAAACAGATGGTCACGATGACCAGTACTTCTCAACACCGAGTAAATTACTGCTGCTTCGAGGCAGTCCTTCCTACTCTTAACCGTAGTGGTCAACAGAAGCCACTTCAAGAGGCGCTGGTGAGTGGTGCAATACCTAACCGACGTGCTTTGGTGCAGTTGAATGAGGTGCTATCTACCTACGCTACAGACTATTCAGCGGTGACAACTCATTAAGCCCAATATTAAAAAAGGGAGATCTCGTGCTACCCCTAGAACTTGGCGCCCCAGGAGGCCACTGATCAAAAGGTGTTATCGAAGAGGCACATGAAGGTCAAAATTGTCTGGTGAGAGACTTCACTGTGAGGACATCTAGTGGACGATTTTGGAGAGATGAGGCAGCTGCGAGAACTAGAAGTTGACCTTGTACTTTCTGATCCAGAGCGAGAATCATGACTGAGACGTTTCTGTGAATTTACGTGGTTAACGCTCCTGCAATTCACAGGCTGGAACCCAAGGGGGAGCGTAACATAAATTTGGACGTTCTCCCTACTCTCCACCTACTTCCCTCTTTCTGTTAGTAGTATGTTTGATGACATAATTATGTCCACATGAAGGTCGCTTCACAGCCATCTTGAATTTGGACATTTTCTGTTTGTACTCGACCACCGATGGTAGAAAACTCTTTCAAGACACACCATTTCGAACGCATGTGACATTCCAAATTGATTTCATCATCTACTCGTATGCATTTGCAGATATTCACGTATCTTCTATTATAGAAACATTGCCGAGCTGTTTGTGGTCGTTATCTGTATGATTTGACCTCGGGGTGTCAAGAGCTAGTGGTACCCAGCTGACCTCTGAAGCAAAACGCAGCGCAGATTCTACAACGGTGATTAGAATCACGAGAAATATCCGTGATCGGAAATGATTTACTCAGTTTCAGCTTAATGTGGCAAAATGTGAGCAACTGGTTCGAGGAATACTGTACAAATATTGGGAAGATTTAGTCATAGGTTAACAAGAGAAATTGCAACGTGAGAGAGAAGCCATAATAATAAGCAAATAGTTTCTAAGTATGAATGTTTTGAAAAAACACACGTCACACTTTGCTTTACTGATGTTCGCGGCAGTATGTAATCGAGGGGACTTAACAAGTGGTTGGGCGCTGATGGCTGCCACGTCGGTGCTTACGTTCACGGTGGGCGGATAGTAAGGAATCAGCGGATGATGAGGATTTCACTTGAGCGACACCTATTTTTCGGCTCACTGACAACGAATCACTCAGTTTTTCTCTGATCATCAACGTTTGCTGGTGCAAAATCACATGCTCTGTCACGCGACAACTTACTAGGGTCTTATAAGACCAATGGTTATCCATTCCTTTAGTCCAACTCTGTGGTACGCAGCTGTCGATCGCAGACCTAAGATGCATGATCGAACACAGTGACTCTACCTGGCCTGAGAAAACAGCGGAATTATTCACCCGACAACAACATTCACCCGCGTTTCACAAGCCGGTGAACAGATGTTGGTAGTGTCGTTCGTCAATTACACATTGTTTGCGTACAGATCACTAAGCCGACACACATAGGATTACACCCAACACTTTATTAACACACTGTGGATTCGAGCATTGGATTACTACACGAGAATTGTTGCCGTTAGTGTATTAACTTTATGCGGGAACTACTTGCATTACAAGTTGTTTGGCATCATTTAGTTGTTTAGTGACTTTACCAATAGTACTGACAATTTATTGCAAACAACACCCCAGTATCTAGAAAATTACGCGATAGTAAGGGGGAGATCCCAGGTGTCAGAATCTCTGCTGCAACAGTTGTAGACGAAACGACTGCAAGATCATACTCAAAGATTTTTGTCCCTTTTAGCCTTTAATCAGTTGCTTTATCTAGCACCATTAACCGATGCATTGAATGAACTAGTGCAAGGTATCGCGTCTTCGCCACTAGCTTGGTACGTTATTAGTAATTACAGTCCTGCGGATAGATTGTCGGATGCAAAAAATCAGTGCAAGTAGTATGATGCGAAGAAGTTAACAGGCGCTTCGATATTAAGCCTCCTGAGACAATCAGCGGAATGACACAGTTGAGAAGCAAGTTAAACAAATTTCGTGCTAGCAGTCTGTAATTCTGATCGTCACCAAAACTTTCCATGACACATGCCTGATCCTTGTCCAGATCGATGAAAGTTAGCAAATCCTGTGCCATTTTTATTATCGCAGTATGTTTACCAGCTTATCAAACTACTGGTCGTAACAAGCGATGTTGTACATTACAGTTTTACACCAGAATCGCTAGCAAGTAAAACCACCATTGTCGTCCACGTCTGATACACTGACTACTGCCCACATCGAGTTCTCGGGTGTGGTTCAACTTGACGAGTAAGCCTCCATTCAATAGTTCAAGGTCAAAGCAACTGCTTATGTTACGCAAACAAACAAACAGTGTTTGAAACCCTTGTGGCGACTCCCTTTTATTAAACAACACAACCGTTCCCGATAGGTATCCAAGTCCTAACACGATAAACTTAGCCTGCACTGAGGTATTCACCAACCTCGAGCTTGTAGGAAGTTATAACCGCGTTTCAGTAGCTCCCCGGGGGCTGCACAGAAACAACAGTCATAAAACCATTGAAAACGTTTGAGCATTGTGCAACTTTGTTTTCCACCGGTTATTGTACATTGGTTTTACAGTGCACTTTGATAAGTGTCAATTCGTAGTGTTCTGTGTAACTTTCCTCAGATACAATATACCTGCGAGCGGAAGCGGACATCTAAAAAACACAGGTGTTACTTCTCTCTCCAGAGTCCAACTGGTATAAACAGTTCAGTAGTTCGGTCAATTTTAATCATCGTTTGATTCATGAGTTCGTCAATTTAGTGCAAACACTTATTGACAGTCCAGACGCAATGTAGGCTCAGTGTTTTTCACGGCTTCCATACAGATAGCTGTTGTCAGTTTATAAAAGATCATGGTCAATACAGCTTGGCCTTCGCGTCGTAGCCAGCTTGTCTCAATGGCCCTAACCGTGGGTGAATCCGACGTGGTTACAGGAGACATCCAGCAGGAAGAACTCAGTGGCCATTATAGGCTGCCAGCATTTTCTCGGTTTCGCAACCAGCTGATTCAAAATGAAGTGCTTTCCAGAAGAGATTGTAAGCAGTCCGATCCCGCATCCAACAATTTCGGTTTGTTTTATGAAGTGTAAATTTGGTCTTCATGTAGATCATAGGCAGCTATCCCACACCTACTGTCCGAACTCTTGCGGGTTCTCCCCATGGGGAGAGAACATGCGTAAGTAGTGTTTGAACTCGTGAGCCAGATTATGATCAAAACTAGCTTCGATGCAATGTAACCGGAGGGGGGGCAGGAATTATGGGTTCAGTAGTGGCGGGAGGAAAAATTCAATCAACAGCGTCACAAAGCTTTATAAAATAACTGGTACTGCTTGTTGGTAGCAGATTCCAGTGCACTAGAGCCGATGTTGGTTGAAAAAAGTTATTGCGATTGTATTGCGATGGACATTAGCATGTTGTCTTGTTGACTTCAATACAACAATTCTCTAACTACTTTGGAAAAAAGCTGAATTGTTTCAGTGGCTTGTTACGAAAACATTTTCATAAAAATTAAACAGAAACGGATCGGCTATCTTCATATTGTGGTGGATTGTCAGGTCGGAGGTGCGAGTTTGGGAACGCTAGGCCGAATACATCAACGCGGAGAGGTACGTTCAAAAGCCTGCTGCGATCGGATCAAGGACAACGTGCGCGACCGGATGAGTCATCGCTCGACTGGATCGGACCAACGGGCGAGGCAGGGCAGGCGAAATACGACAGACGGCCAGATCGGAGGCGTGGTTTTTCCAACATCTAGAGGAACATCTCGACACGATGTTGGAATACGGTCGAGGCAAACATTGGGTGGATGGCGTACAACACGAGCAACCGGAGGAGCCATCGCGCAACGAAATCGGACAAACAGACGAGGAATGGCAAGCGGAAAACCCTCCGATAGAAGGCGCCGATCACACAGGTAAACCGGTCAGAAGTGCAACCCCGTCCACTTGTCGGAAACTATACGTTTGAAAGTTGATCATTACATTATGTCTGCATAAAAGTAATAGAGGTTCCAGTTCGATCATCTGGATAGAAAATGGAGAACTGCTGCCTACAATAAATTCGCAAATGCTACCACACTGTTTCATGAAGCGGAATGTTAGTAAAGAGGGACGTCAAGTCAAACAAACATATCAGTTCATCTCGGACGATTAAACCATCTATACATTAACAAGTTCGAAAATGTCCTCCAGACTGTACTTACTGAACTAGTTTCTGGCTTGTTCCACCAAATTAGCTAGCCAACAGGCTAATTTATGCTGCGGTACGTTATACATGGATATCATAGACCGAAGTGGGACATTGGGTTTATGGGTTTTGGGCAGTCTGTACATATGCGATATGCGTGTGCCGACTGGCTACACCAGCCTTCATTGATCGACAGACATGACGCCATTTATCCTTAACAATTCCGGCCTGCGGCAGATTTCCTTTTCCACTTTTCGGACGTTATCAGGATTATCATCCGGAAGAAACTTCTGGGTGTCATTTAGAATTTCAAACATTTTGCCCACTTACTCCGCTTTATCCATCAACACAACTCCTGAGTCTTTGTCTGGACTTAACACCATCAACTTCTCGTTTTGTCCTATTTCTCTTAAGCTTCGCAAGTGTGCCGGTGTTAGTAAGTTGTGACGCTTTTATTCGTAATTCTGATGTTGGTGGGCGACATCCGCTAGTTTTGCTTTCAATCAATTTTGATTCTCCTCAGACGTTGGCAAATGTTGCTGAAGTGAATCGTAGAGATTTTCAAACTGGGCAATGTGACCCGATTTCTTCAATTTTCCTTGGGGGTATGGCAAACTTCAATCCTAAAGAAAGGGCTTCCATTTGGGTGCGCGAAAGCGTTCCTGATGACAGATTGGTTACATACCTATCCAAGTCTACCGGAAATGATAACGTATTTGTGATGGGACAAAAGGAATCATTAGGTGATTTTGTCACATTCGCTTTCGTACGTCGCAGAACTGTACTAAAAATTCACATACTTGATTCGACACACGACTTATAGGTTATCCACAACAGACCACAACTTTTCGTGCACCTTCTCGAGCGATTTTAACTTTTGCTGACACATTTCGAGGTGTGATCTGGTAATCCGCATTAATCTGGAGCTGTTTGTCTACAGCTTACATGACCGGAGTTTTCTGAGAAACTGGGGAGGAAACTAACATGTGGACAGGCACGCTTTTTAAAATTGAACACGTAGACGTTCGGCGACCAAATTTTACTTGAGAAGGAAAAGGCTGTCAAGATTTTTGGTAATATCTTTCGGGAATCTTATTTGTAGAAATTTGAAACAGTTTGTTCCCTTGATGAACTTGAGTGAAACAATGAGAAGACGTATTTCATGTGATGTTCATCGGAGCAACAGTTGGTACATTCAGATCACACATGGACATGTAACTAATTTTAAACGTGTCAAAATTCTACAAGCGGAAGTCATGGCTTAAGGGATTAAACGGACATAACAAACAGATATGAAAAACATAATTTAATGATTGTGGCACTAAACTTTTGACTCAAGAGAGGTCAGAATGTGGTCGGCAATTCAATGTTGCACTTTCGAGGAATATGGCTTTCTTTGGAGGTTTTGGGAAACAGTACGAATAGCCATATAAATTGAAACGAATCCAACTTACAGTCAGGGAAGTTTAATGGGTGTCCAGTGACTCATAATCATTCTTTGTGGGTACAACGAGTCCGCTACTACGTAGAGTAGTACAACTTGCTCGTAACGTTGCATTATTCCCAATCTGTTTTCCAGTGTGCTACTACATTTAACCCCTAAAAGCACACCATTCTTACTTAATCTTCAGTGATTTGCTCTACTGTTGAGTGCAGGTTCATTTTAGGGGGACATAAGGCAGATTATATGTATATGAATGATTACGTGTTCTCATGTTAATGATAGACTGCGAAGCTAAACATCAGGCGAGCTGGAACAGTTTTGTGTACGTTTGGAAATAACCTTGGTTAATCAGCATGCCGGAAACACTTATTGGAACAGCCTGGTTTCTGCATAATCACATGTGACACTTGTTTTAAGCGATGGACTATGAGACTGCTGTTGAGAAATCAGATTATGACAATCTGCTGTCTAAGTAACCTGTTAGATTGCAGACGATAACATACTGAATGTATGAAGAGGCTCGAGTTTGAAGTTTTCGGAGGTTCAATGTGTAGAACAAGTCAGGTTCAGAGCAAGATATGTATTCACTACACCACGCACAACATCTCATCTAGTCTGTTATCGATACTATACATATAGGTCATTGTCAAACAATCTGATTGGCCAATGCAGATATGGCGTACACGATTGGCTGCACTTCACCACATTATTCCCTTTTTAAA